>JAUKNK010001401.1:2500-230000 GCA_030765055.1 Mantis religiosa | reverse complement strand
TATTATTATTATTACTATTATTACTACTATTATTATTATTACTATTATTATTATTATTATTATTATTACTATTATTATTATTATTATTATTATTATTATTATTATTATTATTATTATTATTATTATTATTATTATTATTATTATTATTATTATTATTATTATTATTATTATTATTATTATTATTATTATTATTATTATTATTATTATTATTATTATTATTATTATTATTATTATTATTATTATTATTATTATTATTATTATTATTATTATTATTATTATTATTATTATTATTATTATTATTATTATTATTATTATTATTATTATTATTATTATTATTATTATTATTATTATTATTATTATTATTATTATTATTAGTGTTATTATTTAAAGAGGAATTCGACTTGTTAAATGACAGAAGGTTATCCGACCGGATCGGTTACAGGCACTTGACAGACGTTTGTAAGATCGGCCCTAAGGCTATTATTTTTTTAATGAAACTCCTGTAGAGTTTCTGAACTTTTCATATTATTTGAATTACAAGGGGCGTCCAGAAAGTAAGTTCTGTTTAAATTTGTCTCCGCTGCAGCGCTGCAATCGCAGTAGCACACATGCGCGGTAGACGCTCTGTAACAAGGAGAAGCAACGTGCACCATTGTGAGATCGCTGTCGGCTACGTACGCTTTATTGTGTTTGTTTACAATGTCGATGTTGATTGAAAATCCCGCCGCTTGTGAAGTCAGATCTGTCATTCCTATTCTGAATGCTAGGAAAGTGAAACCAATTGAAATTTATCGCCAAATTTACGATGTCAAAAGGTGTTGTGTTTCTTCACGACAACGTACGACCACACACTGCAAATGTGACAAAAAGTATTCTGCAGGGATTTGGCTGGGACGTGTTTGACCACCCCCTGTACAAACCTGACGTCGCTCCTAGCGACTTTCATGTTTTTTAGCATCTCAAATATTTCCTTGGTGGTGAACACTCCAACATGACGAAGAGTTGAAAGAAAATATTTCATACGTGCCAAACTTCTATGAAAAGGGTGCCTCGCTATGGCAAATGCCTGCAACATTTCGGCAGTTATGTGGAAAAGTAGCTTAAGGGTTGTAGAATTTTGTGCAATATTTCTGTATCTGTACACAGTTTAATTTTATTACCAAACAGAACATACTTTCTGGACGTATCTCGTATGTTAAAGCATACCTGGATGTGTAGTTGATACGCTGTTGAGTGCGACAGAAAATCTACGGTGTATAGCGGTATAGACAACATAAGACTGAAATAAGGAATGAGTGTAGGGGGTTAATTCGAATTGAGCCGACTCGAGCCGACTTCAACCGAATGAATGTCACATATTCCAGCGTGAGGGCTCAGTTTAATTCACTACGCACAAAAAGCACTAAACGCACGTAAAGAGGTTTTCACTTGAAAGATAACTGCTGTAACTAAATAACAAGGCAGCTATCACATGTTAGAGATACGATACTCTTATTTAAGGACCCTTACTTTACTCTTTATCCTTTTTGCTCTTGTTTAACGCTCCTCAGCGTTACACATGTTGCACTCATAGTACGGCCTCAACTCACGCTTATTCAAAATATTATTTCAAAAGCTTATTGTTTCTATTCAATTTAATAAAAAATAAACACAACGTATATCCTGTACATGGCTTTGAAATTCCATTCTCTTTGCATGACTGCGAGAAAACAAAGGAGAGGGAAATAAAAGAATAACGACTATACGTCTGTGGAAAGTGTAAGCATTAGAAAAGCAACAATGCGGGGTATCTCACAAATGGCTAACAGTACACGTGCATTATTATATGAAGGGTCCAGGGTAAGAACCAGATAAGTAACTTTTTGTAAGAAAGACATAAAACGAATATTTAATTTTAAAACACAATGGGTGATTCTCAAACAAAACACTTCTTTCAAACATAATGAAATACGAGGCATGTCTGTAAAATAAGGTCTCCAAGGTGCTGGGACCGTGAGGTACGCTATTACACGAGATCCGACAACACTGGCGTGTAGCTTGGATTCACACCTTCTAGTCCGCACCACAGCGAATCTCTTGCAACCATTAGTCTTGGCTGGGCAGCCGTTTGCGAGTGAGCTTCCTATCACTTCCGCCGCCAAGTGCGAGTTGCAT
Source organism: Mantis religiosa (assembly GCA_030765055.1). NCBI lineage: Eukaryota > Metazoa > Arthropoda > Insecta > Mantodea > Mantidae > Mantis > Mantis religiosa. The sequence goes on along the minus strand of JAUKNK010001401.1, from coordinate 227,846 downwards.
GCAGCGATCTGTTTTTTGAGTGCCAAGGGCACTACCCCCACTGAAATTCATCATCAGTTATGCGAAGTCTATGGGCTACAGTGTATGGACGTCAAAACGTGCGAAAGTGGGTCAGAGAGTTCAAAGAGAGACGTACAAACGTCAATGACGAACAGCGGTCTGGTCGGACTTCGGTTTCTGGCAAAACCGTTGCAAAAGTGGAGCAAGAAATGCTTAAATCTCGGCGTGTAGCAGTTCGCAAGGTGTGCCAACTTATCCCTGAAGTGAGTAAGACAACGATTGATAGGATTTTGACCGAAAATTTGCATTATCGCAAGGTGTGTGCAAGGTGGGCCCCAAAATGCTCACCGAAGACATTCGAATGGGATATTCTCACCCATCCCCACTACAGTCCAGACTTAGCCCCTAGTGATTATCATCTGTTTCCTGAGTTGAAGTCACACCTGGGTGGAACACATTCCCAGACCGACGGTGATTTGAAAAACGAGGTTGAGCGCTACCTGCGCAAATTTTGGTTACATTTGTCTTTACCTTGTTGCTACCTTGGATTACATGACACCCTGCTCTTCTGCTCTGCCAGGTAGCTCTTAACATCCATGCCTCCTTTTTGCCTAATTAGTCACTTTCCTCCCTCCTATCTTCCTGCCTTATATTCTTTACCTTCTTATATTCTTTCCTTTCTTATATTCTGGCCCACTTTTCTTTTACTTTTTGCAAGAAGTTGACAATACTTCTTACCTTCGTTTCCTGCCTTCCCGTTAAGAATTTTATAGCTACTATCCTCTTCTCTACTTTCTCCCATTTTGCTTCCCAAATTTTTCTCCACATTGCGACCTCCTAGAATTCTGTTACATAGTGTTCTATGCTTTCTTTTCCCCCACACATTTCACAAATTCCCTTTACCCTACCTCTTACCCGTCTTAGAAATGTTGTTCCTGTCCTCATCCTTGCTAAAACTTCTCTTTCTTGCCTATTGCAGTAATCTACCTATGCTTCTCGTCCACAATTTCTTCTTATTTGCTTGTAAAATTGTAATGATATATTTTTAGACTTCCCCATATTTCCTCTCTTTCTATATCTTCAATTATGCATTTTACTAATCTCCATCGCTTGTATTCCTTTCCTCTAATCTCCATGTATCTCCCATTCCTATTTTTTCCATAATTACTCCTATCTCTGCCCACCAACTATTTGAGTTCACTAATCTTTCTTGCTGTCTCATGCATAATTTCATAATTTCCCCTTCTTCTTTGGCCAAACACCTATTCCAAAATTTTATTGTTCCTTCCATCATTATTCCATTTCTTCTTGTCTTTCCTAATTCTACTAAAGCTACTTCCCTAGGTGCTGATCTTGGTAAGCCTAGTAGCTCTTTACAAAACCTTCTGTAGTTTTGGTTATCCGCTTTGTTTACCTCTGTGCCCCCTCCCCAGATCTCCATTGCATACAACATTTTGGAATCAATTAGAGCTTCATACATTCTTTCTAAACACTTGGTTGACATTTCTAGCTTATATTTGCATAGCTCTGACTTTATTGCTGATTTTTTCGATTATAACTTGGCCGCAACTGTTATCTAAACGATTTTACGAAATTCTGTGTTTTCATTTGGCTTGAGGCAAGCAGTTAGATTTATTCGTGCTAAATAAATAAATTTCAGAGAAAATATCTGTCCAGCATACTTCTAGTTTAACAGTTTTAATCTGTTTGTTATTTACGTACAATATGTTGGAGTAATTAAAGCAAGGCAGCATGGCCGGAGGAACGAGGTGTTATTTTTCCAAGAATTCAGCACACGTACTCCGAATAACAGCAAACTCAGTATTACCTGACTTTGCTCGGTTAGCTTTTTAATGTCGAATTAATTAATTTCAATTACCTTACACATTCTTTGTCTAATCATCTAGAAAGCTTCTATAATAAGTCCCCTTTGACGGTGGAAGGAGCTGGGTCGGTGGGAATGGCCGAGTTGATAATTAAAGTAGATTAAGCTTTAAACCCTTGTACCACTTTTTGTTCCTGTAAGTTATTTCATGACACAAAAGCTACATTTTTAACTTAGTTCAGAAATCCTTAATGCATGCCAAGAAATAATAGTCCCCATTTAAACTCTTTGTGAAATCCTTACATTGACCACAGAGAACAGTCTTTCATATAACAGTGCTCTTCAATACTTGCTTGTGTTGACATCGGAAGATACTTGAGATGATTCGCTCGCTATTTTGTAATATTTCGGTGGTTATTCTACAATTTTTATTTTACGAGGGTGGTCTAAAAGGTATCCGACCTAATAAAGATACAAGATACTTTTGCAGCTCTTTTCAACATAGGCTCCTTGTAACACTATACACTTCACCCAGCGACGCCCCCATCTCTGCAAGCCGTCCAAATAGTACTCGGCGTTTTTCAACATAGGCTCCTTGTAACACTATACACTTCACCCAGCGACGCCTCCATCTCTGCAAGCCGTCCAAATAGTACTCGGCGTTTTTCAACATAGGCTCCTTGTAACACTATACACTTCTCCCAGCAATGCTCCCATCTCTGTAACCCGTCTAAATAGTACTCGGCGTTTTTCAACATAGTCTCCTTGTAACTCAACACACTTTTCCTAGCGATGCTTCCATCTCTGTAAGCCTTTCAAATAGTACTCGGCGTTTTTCAACATAGTCTCCTTGCAACTCTACACATTTCTCCCAGCCATGCTCCCATCTCTGTAACCCGTCCAAACAGTACTCAGCGCTTTTAAACATAGTTTCCTTGTAACTCTAATCACTTCTCCCGGCGATGCTCCCATCTCTGTAACCCGTCCAAATAGTACTCGGCGTTTTTCAACATAGTGTCCTTGTAACTCTACACACTTCTCCTAGCGATGCTCCCATCTGTGTAACCCGTCTAAATATTACTCGGCGTTTTTCAACATAGTCTCCTTGTAACTACACACTTCTCCCAGCGATGCTCCCATCTCTGTAACCCGTCTAAATATTACTCGGCGTTTTTCAACATAGTGTCCTTGTAACTCTACACACTTCTCCTAGCGATGCTCCCATCTCTGTAACCCGTCCAAATAGTACTCGGCGTTTTTCAACATAGTGTCCTTGTAACTCTACACACTTCTCCCGGCGATGCTCCCATCTCTGTAACCCGTCCAAATAGTACTCGGCGTTTTTCAACATAGTGTCCTTGTAACTCTACACACTTCTCCCAGCGATGCTCCCATCTCTGTAACCCGTCCAAATAGTACTCGGCGTTTTTCAACATAGTGTCCTTGTAACTCTACACACTTCTCCTAGCGATGCTCCCATCTGTGTAACCCGTCTAAATATTACTCGGCGTTTTTCAACATAGTCTCCTTGTAACTTGCACTTCTCCCAGCGATGCTCCCATCTCTGTAACCCGTCCAAATAGTACTCGGCGTTTTTCAACATAGTGTCCTTGTAACTCTACACACTTCTCCCGGCGATGCTCCCATTTGTGTAACCCGTCTAAATATTACTCGGCGTTTTTCAACATAGTCTCCTTGTAACTTGCACTTCTCCCAGCGATGCTCCCATCTCTGTAACCCGTCTAAATATTACTCGGCGTTTTTCAACATAGTCTCCTTGTAACTCTACACACTTCTCCCAGGCATGCTCCTATCTCTGTAACCCGTCCAAATAGTACTCAGCGTTTTTCAACATAGTTTCCTTGTAATCACTTCTCCCAGCGATGCTCCCATCTCTGTAACCCGTCCAAATAGTACTCAGCGTTATTCAACATAGTTTCCTTGTAACTCTAATCACTTCTGCCAGCGATGCTCCCATCTCTGTAGTCCGTTCAAATAGTACTCGGCTTTTTTTAACATAGTCTCCTTGTAACTCTACTCTCTTCTCCCATCGATGCTCTCATCTCTGTAACCCGTCCAAATAGTACTCAGCGTTTTTTTCTGCAAAATAATTGTTCATGAAGGTGATTGCCTCTTCATTTGACGAAAATCTCTGTCCTCCGAGCGCAGCTTTCATATGAGGGAACAGAAAGAATTCGCTTGGGGCTAGATGTGGTGAGTAATACGGATGGCCAAGCAGTTCAAACCGTAATTCGTGGATTTCCGCCATTGTTACCGCTGAGGTGTGGACAGCGCATTGTCTTGGCGTAACAGGATTCTCCTTTTCTGCAAGTGTGGCCGATTTTTCTGCAAGTTCTACCTTCAATTTGTCAAGTAATGATGCATAGTATGCTCCTGTAATGATTTTAATGAATTTTCCTTTTTGAAGATAATCGATTAAAATAAATCCATGACTATCACAAAAACAGTCGCTATCACTTTCCCAGCCGAAAAGAAAAACAGTTTTTGCTTTCTTGTTGCCGGTTTCCCTTTTACAATCCACTGTTTGGACTGTAATTTTGTTTCGGGTGTATAAGGGTGTATTTTCTTTTTGTGATTTACGTCCTCCAACGTTAAGTCATATCGGAGGGTGAATGAATTGGGTGAAATGATGCCCAAATGAGTCCAGCGTCCATGGAGCTTTAAGTTACCCGAAATTCGTCTTGAAGGATAAAGCAAAAGCCCTAATAAAACCTTATCCAGGTAACTCACCCTGACCGAGGTCGAAGTAAGGACCTCTTGAACTTTAGGCAGACACGCCACCATCTACGCTACCGAGGCGGGCTGTATAATGGTGTATCCAAGTTTCATTTACAGTAATTAATCGGCGCCCATACTCGGATTTATTGCACCTGAACTGCGCCAACAGAGCGTTGGAAATGTTCATTCGAACACGTTTTTGGTCCAACGTGAGCAACCGCGGCACCCAACGTGCGGACAGTCTTCTCATGTCTAAATGTTGATTTAATATGTGACAAGCACGTTCTTTTGACATCTTCATAGCCTCTGATATCTCCCTCACTTTAATTCGGTGGTCATCTAGCACCATTTGGTGAACTTTGGTGATGCTTTTGTCCGCAGTTGCAGTTTTTGGACCTCCTGAATGGCTATCGTCTCCCAAGCTCTTCAGGCCACGCTTAAATTCAGCTGCCCAAAATTTCACTGAGGTATATGATGGTGGATAGTCCCCATACACAGAAGCCCGCCTGGGTAGCGTGGCTGCCTCACATTCAAGAGGTCCAGATATCGAATCTCGGTCAGGGTCAGTTACTTCGATAAGGTTTTTCCGGGGTTTTCCGTTATCCTGAAAGGCAAATGTCGGGTAACTGTAAGCTCTATGGACCCTGGGCTAATTTGGGCATCATTTCACCCATTTCGTTCATCGTTCGATATGGCTTAACTTTCGAGGATCTTAATTAAAAAAAGGAATACACAGAATCCAACTCAACCTTGATTTGCGTAGGCGTATTGCCTTTTATAATCAAATACTGCATGCCCACGACAAGAAAGCCAGACGGATATGAAGGGGAGAAGAGCTTGAAGTGTTTGCTTCGGTAGCGGATCTGTTTACTAGGAAATAAGTGTATGAGTGTGCATGTCACCCATGCTGCCAAATTTAATGTTTGTTGCAGCATAGGTGAGCTATGTGACAACACTTGTGTATTTTAAACGAGCTTTCCCTCCTTGTCGTTCTCAGAAGGCGAGCATAAACACTGAGGAACCAGCGGAAGTGATTACTTTGCACATTCCTCTAGCTTGCCTTCTTTTCCTGGTCAATCAGTATTTAATGCCAGCTCGATACTCGGTTTTGTCCATTTTCATAAAAACACTCACGTCAACTCTCTGAAACGACTATTAGGGGAACGTGGAGCATATCGCGGTAGTGAGGCAGAACGGGGTATACGCGTTTTCTCTCTAGTAGGTTATACAATCTACCGGAATCTGTCAAATCTACGTGATCTCAATCACAGCTACTAGTATACTTCAATTGGCTGCCATAATAGAATCTGTTATGTGCGAGTTGTGTGTTGGATACTGTTTGAAGCAGTTTTAACACGATTCTTGATTTCTTTCAAGGCATGTAAGTACATAATATCTATATTTAAATAATAAACAATAATTACTATGGAATATAACACTTAATTTACTTCTGAATCCATGTTTTCCGCTAAGTTACCTTTGAATATCGAACCATCGACAAACATTAACCTAGGCTTGTGTTTACGGGGCAATATGGGTGGGGCATAATAGAGTACTACCCCATTATGCCTCTGGTGTAAAACTCTTTGTGTGTTATTCAAATGATTGACTACTCATGTTTCATATGATTTCGGAATAGTGCGTAATTACGTAAAGAATTCTCAGAGGCAGGAGTGTTCTTTAGTCTCAATGGAGAGGGCTGTGAATGCTGTACTTGATGGTTCAATGGGTTACAAAAGGGCAGCTAGAGAATTTCATGTGCCTCCAAAAGCCCTTGTACGCTACGTTAAGAAGAAAAGAGATAATCCTGATTATGTTCTTAAAAATGTTCTCATAGGCTGCAGCCGCTAGATGTTTCATGACACCACTAATGAAATACTATGAGGAGGAAATTCGCTCCTAGGTTAGATCTAATCCGGAAAAGTCGTGAAACTGTTTCAGGTTGCATCATTGTTTAGTGTCAGTTATAGGCGAGCCTCAACAATGAGTACGGCAGTCAATAGGCTTCGAAAAACAGGAATATGGTCTGTGAGCATCAATATGTTTGATGATGCTGATTTCCTACCGACCAGATACTGAGCTTTCTTCTGGAGTTCCTAATGATGTTAGTCCTTCAACTTCTGAGACGTCCGTTGTCTCTGGTTCACCTATGGGGAGAGAAAACTTTGTGATGCTAAGCTTCAGTAGTTTCCGGAGTTCCAGTCCAGAAAATTTCACATCTATTCCAAAGGTACACTAGAAAAACATGAGAGTTTGGAAAAACAGGGGGGAAAAGCACAATACTGACAACATCCCCTTATATTAAAGCGCTATTGAATGCGAAACAAGAAAAAATGAATTAAAGACCGGTAAAAAGGCGTTTTGCTCTGCTACAAAGCGAAACAAAATGGGAAGGTAGGCCTAAAAAATTGGTCAAAGAAATAATACCCCTTACTGCCCCACCTATGGGGCAAAACGGGGAAAATGTACAAATTTTGTTTATGACGTGATAGCTACTCCCATTTGTTGCGTCTATTTAATTTATGTTTTCAAGTAATTATGCAATAATAAACACATTTACATTACCAGAACACAATTTATAAATGTTCAAATGTGAAATATAGATGCACAAATATGAAGTACCCTGTCCTGCCCCATGTTCCCCTACATACCAACTGACAGTCCGAAATGGCTGAAACTTTGTTAAGTAACGTTCAACAAATGAACAACGAAACTCACTAGCTTTTATTTACGAATGCTGCCATTTTTATATTGAGGACGGAAACATTTCAGAACAACTTCGTATTTTAAAATTGCAAAATATTATTTCCGCAAATAGAACATTGCAAAATCCGAGAAAATGTCATCAATAACATTATGTTACAAAATATTCGGTTTTCTAATTAACTATCAGTTATCAGTTACCAAGAAGAAATCACTGCATATCTCAAAGAGGATCTCTCAACTCCTCTTTCTAGTGTTTTGGATTCTGGAAAACAAATTCAAAATTACCAAAGCAAAAAACAAATTGGCGCTAAATATGTGTGCATTCCACCTGCAACAGGTTTCTCTGAAATACTATTTAGCACAGCACGACTCATATGTGACAGTAAAAGAAGTAGACTTGACCCCGAAAGAGTGAAAATGCTAGTATTTTTTTAAGAAAAACTTATAGAAGTGGACTGTTTCTAAAACTCATTTTGCTTTTAAATGTCTAAATTAGAGTTTAACAAATTGCACAACGATGGCCTTAAATTTTGTCGCATTGTATATGTACACCTAATTTATTTTATTCGCATTACACAGTCCTCACAACAACTGTACTCTGTATTGAAACTACAAGTAGAAATGACGTTACCGGGTATGGAACTGTTCGATATCGTGAAAAATATCGTGTATCGGTATGAAGTACGATGGGGGACCCTAAAGAAACCGCATTGTTGTCATAAAAACTTTATTGATGGACCTTTTAACAAAATTACTTAAGTAACCTTCAAAATACTCCCCATTACATGTATTGATTACATTGACTTGCACTAGTCAAGTCTCTTTTCCCATTGTTGGAAGCATGTTTGGAACTCTTCAAGTTTGTTACTGTCCAGTGTCCTTTGCGAAGCTGTTTTTACTGCCTCCACATCGTCATAACACTCCCCTTTTAGCGGTTTTTTCATTAGTAGAAATAGGAAAAAGTCGCACGGGGCTAGGTCCGGTGAATACGGAGCGTGGGGAACGAGAGACCACCTTTGGGATGCCACATAGTGCATCACTCATAAGGCCATGTGTGTTGGAGCGTTGTCGTGATGCAGAAACCAGTCACCTGATCGACAAAGTTCCGGGCGTTTCCTCCTCACATCCTCTCGCAGACGCCTTAAAACATCCAAGTAAAAGTGCCGGTTAACATTCTGGCCAGGGGGTACGAATTCCCGATGCGCACAATTCCACGAACATAAAAAAAGACAATGATCATCGCCTTCACATTTGACCTCACTTGTTTTGCTTTTTTGGTCTGGGAGAGTTGGGAGTCCTCCACTGGCTTGACACTTGTTTGGTTTCTGGGTCATACCCTTAACACCAACTCTCATCCACTGTAATGACTTTGATCAAGAAGTTTGAATCACGTGCAATCTCCGTTTTCAAGTCCTGACACACATTCATGCGGGCGATTTTGTTCCCCTGTGTGAGAAGGCGCGGAACAAATTTAGCAGCAACAGGTCTCATGTGCAAATCCTCCCTCAAAATCCGCTGGCACGAGCTCCGAATGATTCCTGTCGCTGCTGAAATTTGGTCGATCGTTTGGCGACGATCCTCGTTGATCTTTTGGTTGACCTTTTCAATGTTCTCCTCATTTCGCTATGTTAAAGGGCGTCCAGAACGAGCTTGGTCTTCAACACACATCTCACCACGTTTAAAGCGTCCAAACCACTCGAAAACCTGCGTGCGGCTCTAGCGTCCTCCTGGAAAGCTTGCTGAAGCATTTGGTGTGTCTCCGTTGCAGCTTTTTAAGCAGGAAACAGAATTACACACACACACACACACACACACACACACACACACACACATACACACACAGACACACACGCGCGCGCACGTGCGATTTGTTCTTTTAAAGTTGCCATAACGACTTCGCAGAGGTAACCCACCAACAGTCAGAGAAACACAATACCACACTTGCGCGTTCAGCTCTACACTGCCGCCTACACTAACACCATCTATCGTGAGAACCCTGCACTACATCTACGAGTGGCAGCGCCCTCGGAGTCCGGTTTCTTTTGGGTCCCCCCTCCTATCCAGAAAAATTCGTATTGACCCATCGCTAATGAAATGTTACTTTTCTGACTTCTTATGTTAGCAGTTTTCTTTCTTTACATAATTATTTAAAATATCCTGCTAACGAACTTGATTGGAACACAAATACCTAACAGAAAACTTCCGGATATAGAGGTTCATAGAAGATTTTCGCATCCGAAACTGTACTGTATACATCTGTAGAATTAGAATAAATATTATTGAGAAAGTTTAACATTGTGTCATTTTCAACTGTAACAGTTGTTCTAATTTATATTTAAAAAGTTAAAAATTTTATAAATTTAGAAACGAAAAACAAACAAACTTGTGTAAAATATATGTAATTTCGTGATTGGCCGTAGTAATAATTGTATTACGTAATGTAGTGACGTAGTAGTGAATCGGCCAATCATATAAAAATAATATATGGGTAGCGATAATAATGACGGAAAATATTATTAGTGTAAAAACCGAAAGAAAATTCTTTCTTTCTGGAACGCCAAAGAGGTCTTTTAAATTGCTTGAAAATATTTAAGTGTTAGTTCAATTTGTACTATTAGATTGATTCTGATCACAGTACAAAGCTGTGTGATAAGAATTGTAATGGATTTGGTGTTAAAAGAAATAAACAAAAGATTGATTTCTTATAGAAATTCAAATTCAAAATGTTAATGATTTCTTCACTCGTTTCCACCCTTGTAACTTAGTTTTCATTGCTCCGTAAGTAAGAATATAACAGAAGAATATTAAAGGCTATCCGAGGCATAATGAAGGATTTCCTGATAACTTCAGGGAACATCATCTTCATCAAATCATATATTTTCAGCGAATGTAAGATCCACGAAGTAGGAAACGAGGTAATCTTTTTTTTTTTTTTTTTTTTTTTTTTTGTAATTTACGTACTCAAACGTTAAGACACATCGGACGATGAATTGAATGGATGAAATGATGCTCAAATGAGCCGGAGGTCCATAGAGCTTAGAGTTACCCGACATTCGTCTTTCAGTATAAGGGAAAACCCCGGGAAATAACTTATCCAGGTAACTCACCCTGACCAAGATTCGAACTCGGGACCTCTTGAACGTGAGGTAGACATACTACCACCAGGCTACCGAGGCGGGCAGGAAACGAGATACCAGCACGAATCATGCTATATATTTTGCCGCAACTTTGGGGCATCGAAACCAGCAACAACGGAGGACTCCTGCTGCACAACAAGTGAAGCCTGTTACAATGCGATCCTTGGTGACTCAGTATAAGAAATGTATTGAAGAAACCTCCAAGGAACAAGGGGATTACTGATTTACAAGAATGGGTAGCCATGGAAGTTTAATCAAAACAATTATCTTTATTGCTCTAAAGAGAAACAGAAGATCCTGATTCACAGAGAAGCAGTGGAGAAAACTGTGCTAGTTGCAGATAAATATCGCCCTAGGCTCTGCGATATGAGAAATGCAGTAGATATCTAAACTAGAATTAAAATAAATGCGTGTGTACCTAATACCATGTTACAGTGAACCCTCTTTAAAACGGAACACGATTGTTCCGTCTTCTGGTGTTTGAATACAAAGAAATAACTAAATAGTCGCACAGATTTACAGTAATAAACCCCGACGAGACAGCTCTTAAAAGGGCCAAGGTCTACCAACCCGACTGCCGGCCTCACGCACAATTATGCACGTTAGAGATAGGCGTTCATTCAACCGATACGGGGAGGGGATGTGGTCAGCATCTCGGAATCCTCCAGCTTGATCGTTCTTTTTCGTGACCAGGGCCGCTTACTTATCGTAAGCTCCTCTCATTTCTCACGATGCTGACTGTGCAACGGTCCTATACCTGGAACCTAAAATCCGCACTCCGCGGGGTGCGATCAAACTCGGGCCGCTTTCCGTGACAAGGGACCAAGACATACTTCCTTAGCCCGCTACACCACGGCTTACAGTGAAGGAACAATATAGGATGAAGTGTAGATATTAATAGGCTGATGTGTATAATGTACTATTTTTTTAACTTACATATAACAATTTGTTATTAAAATATGTACATTGACACAAAAATAAAAATAAATAAAAGAGAACCAGTAATACTTAATGGTGGCGTAAGACAAGGTTGTCCTTTATCAAACGCACTTTTAATTTTTATGTTGACGAAATAGTAAGGATTTGGTCGAATAAAGTCAATGGAGGCATTAATGTATCAGTAGATAAATTGATAACTATGTTGTATGCAGATGATCAAATAATAATGGCCACAAATGAAGATGACCTACAGGAAATGCTGTATGGCCTAGTTAAAATTGCTACAAAATATGGAATGAAAATATCAGCAAATAAATCCAAAACCATGGCATTTAAAGGAATTAATCCAGCAAGATCAAAAACAGTGTTAGATAACATAATAATTGGGTAGATATCACACTTAAAGTATTTAGGATGTAATGTCTCGTACCAAGGGGAAGCTAATATAATAGAGAAAATAAATAAATTTAACTATATAACAGGTACAATAAAAATAACATTAAAAATAAAGCAAGAAAGGACTCTATAATAAAACTATCCAAAACAATGGTAATACCAACTCTGATATATGAATCAGAAACATGGACACTAACAAAAAATAGTACGACAGTACAGTCATCAGAAATGAAATTCATAAGAGCAATAGCTGGATATACCAAAATTGATAAAAAAACCGTAGTCAGGATAGAATTAAAAGTAGAATAAGTAAAAAGTACTATTAAAAGAAATAGAAATCAATGGAAAGAACATGTTAAGAGGATAAATAATAACAGAATACCAAAAATAGCCTTAAACTTTAAACCTATAGGAAGAAGAAACCTGGGATGACCGAAGAATATATGGGCAGACCAATTTGGAGCCGGAACGGGCTGAACAATCCAAAGCTGTGAGGTAGAAGAAGAAGAAGTTTATCGCCTAGTTTCGCTGTCTGTTTTCAACTTTCCCTTTCCAATCTGGAATTGTGTGCATATCAACATCATTTGATTCACCACTCATTTAAAACAATGTTATGACGATGTTTGAAATTCTCGAGGCATTCTTGTTGTTTCTAAAGCTTTAGTCTGAAACAAGAATCCAGAAATGGAAATTCCTTTAGCGAGCGCACTAACAAACCACTCGAACCAGCACTATTTACCCCGTCAAACATCTGTAGATGCCCTGCTGTTTCCTTTTAAATGTCGTATTTAGTTTCTATTTTTTCAAAGTCTCATAGTTCTACGTTCTCACCACTTTAAACAACACAGTTAACTGGATGAGCAGAACCAGACTGAAAAATTGAATACTATAGCCGGGAATTGAACCACGGATCTCCCACTCTCCGTGCAGTTGCTCTAACCACTGAGCTACTATGGCCAACGTGCGGACATGACATTAAATTCTCCAAGTGTCTCATACGTTTCCCCGGTAGACCACTAGGGATTCTCATTTGCTATGAGACATGCACCTTTTGTGGCGACTTACTATACTGTAAGTACAAGTCCCAGGCTTCATAGTTAAACCACCATGTTATTCAGGTAAATTGATGGAAATAATCATTTCTTCCACACTAGCCGTCTTTGGGCTAAGGTTTGGAGGAGGCTTAGTCTTAGCTTACACACGGCTAGTGTGGAAGAAATGATTATTTCCAACACAGTTAATTCTTTAGCTGGACGTTTCTTCTTTTCGTGTTCCTCAACAACCAAAATGTTCTCCTCCAATCATAAATCTCTTATGTTTAGAACTCATTTTACAGAACTTCTGTACACACAGAAATGTTTTTTTAAAAATCACCAAAGTTCACAGTTTTCTTCCACTCCTACTTCGTCACTTGTAACAATGAAATTGAAAAACAAAAAAACAGTTGTTCTCTTAGCATGTGTGTTGGAAGAGAGTTGATAAGAGCTAATGGTTTCTTTTCCCTTTTGACTTTATGGTTCAGGGAACTTCGGTGTAAGTACAGTAGCTTTCAGAAATATTGCAATTTTTGATATACTGTGACTTTGTGGGTTCGTGAAATTAAAAGTCCAATTGCACAAACTCAAAATGTTCTTTATTTCCACCAAACTACAGTTGGAACACTTGCCGATTGCATAGTATTACGTAGCGCACACAATTACAATTCACCAGTTCGTCTGTCACAGGTCCACACCACACTCAAAATTACGGACAACTCCTCTGATACACGTACTTAGTCTTAAGGCCGTTCGCTAGCACGGCACTCCTCACGGCTGCTCGCCAAGAACTCAACTCTCCTCCAGCCCCGCACGTCGCTTATATAAGACCAACTGACCTATCTAGAAGGTTCTGGGTTACATAAAGTATCCCGACTGTTCCAGATGTCAGGGGGAGGGGAAACAGGCGGCCAGAGACCAGTGACACTTCCTAACCATTCCCTCAGTTAGTGACACGAGATAAATGGGTAGACGTGGGCTAAATGCCTCCTGTCCTCCACTCAGCTGTCAGTTAGTCGTTCCTTCCGATAATTGGGTGACAATACGTACATTGTAAGCCATTACATATAAAGTAATGCATTTTAATCAGGTTATGTACTCAAACGGCAGTTTTCTGTGTTAGATTATAACTTTACATGGGAAATAGCCCCGTTCCGAAACTTAATTTTCGTCTTTCCGGTTTTCTGGCCATATATTGGATCCATTTTAGACAGGTTTTACTGTACCACTTGACTGCAGAAATATAATTGCTAGATCCTTATCATTTCTGTTCCACGTATATTGTAGGTAAAGAAAGTATTGCAGTCCACCGAAAAACTGATAGCAAGATTATACTAGAAGTACATGATAGGGGACTCTCTGAAAGAAAAGCAGAATCATTTTTAGAAAAACGTCCGCGTGTACGTGCTACGTAAACTGCGTAATTCCAAAATGAATAGTAGTTTAAATTCCATGGTAACTCCAATGTGTAGCAGAAAGGTACATTCTTAACAAAATTCCACCACTGAGGAACAAACATATTTGGATAATTTTTTAAACATTTTGTTCCATCCAAAAATGTCGATAATAATTTTGATTAGAATACCATATGTTTTGAACAATTTCATGTCAGATTAAACCAAATTTTGCACATTCCGGGAATAAAGCTTGAAGCCCCTTCATTCTGAATTACAAGGGCTGTTCAATAAAGAAGTATCATAATTTTTACGGATATAATTTTGCGCACTAAAATTCAATATTATTATATTCTGTTAACTTAATGTGAAACAAACACGCCGTAGTAGTTTTATTGTTGGTACCCGGTACCTGGTACCCGCCTTTGAGAACCAGGCAAGTACAGACATGTTCAATATCGCATACCACTGCAATGGAGGTAACATGCAGTTAAAGTTGATGTTAGAGGAAGATCAGCAGTTTCTTTCAAACTAATCACTGCTGATGAAACTTGGCTACATCATTTTGGTCCTGAGAGAAAACAGCAAAGCTCAGTATGTAAATCTCTTTCATCACCAACCCCCAAAATAGCAAAAGTGGCTGCTTCAGCTGGGAAAGTTATGGTCATCTCCTTCTTTGGTATTCATGGAATGTTTTATCAGCATGTTGTACTTGTACACACATCAGTAACTGGATAATAGTACAGAGATGTTCTGAAAATATTGCAAGTCCATATCAGGCGCAAAAGACCACATTTCCGTGAGGCAGGCTGGATGCTGCACCACGATAGTGCGTGTCCGCATATTATCAATGCTGTTGCTGAATATCTTTCAAAAATCAACGTGAACTGCATCCTTCAACCTCCCTATAGTCCGGATTTAGCCCCAGGTGACTTTTTTCTATTCGCTAACTTGAAGAAACGCCTTCATGGGAGGCATTATCCATTATCAGAAGCAGTGGTGAAGGCTGCGGAGGCGAGTTTGAAGGATATATCAAAATCTGTTTCCAGCATGTCTTTGAAGACTGGCAGAAACGCTGGGACAAGTGCATCACACTCAGGGGAGACTATTTTGAGAATGACAATCAAAATTATGAGGATGAGTAAAGGTATATTGTTAAAAAATGTGATTGATCTTTATTGAACAGCCCTCGTACTTTAACATAACTGGCATAGCACAGAGATGCTAAATCTTACAACAAAAAGAAATACAAATCTCCTTAAAGCACACAATTGTGAATATTTGTTTCTGTGATATTGTGAGATATTCTTTGTTATTGGTTTGAATTTTAAAATGCTGTTACTTTCTGCAAATGTTAAATTCTTTATTTCAAATCACAGGATAGAACTATGAGTGTTTTGAAGATATTTCGTTTAAGAATAGATATAGGTAATGTTATTTGAATGTAAGGGGTTACATGTTCCTTATCATCATATAAAACATTAAAATTATCTGTCAAGTTCTTAGTGTTCCATAACAAATGCAAAATAACAAACACATATTAAGTTTAAAAAAGTTAATTAGCACGCTAAGTGTCTAGACAAAGCTCAACTGAATGTGCTTTCTAAGTATGATTGTGCTGAAGTTATTGCCATACGAATTTAGCGAAAGGAAATGCAGCATATTAGGACACAATTTCCTCTTACACGTATGTTAGCCCGCTGCGAGCTGGTGTAGTTACCCCTCTGTTCTGTAGTTAATTTAATAGAAGGTAGCAACGTAAAGGATGGAGCTGCAAAAAAGTTGAACTTTAGTCAGCCACACGGACTCTTGCATCTGAGCGTCACGTTTGGGCACCTAAACAATGACACACGAGTGGCAATTATGCCAGGAGAAATAATCAGTGCCTAGGCCAGTCACAGTTGAGATATAACAATTAGTTACTAGTGACAATATCTGAGGCAATTAGACGTTTCGATGAAATTGGTGAAAGCCTTTCTGGAATAGTCATGTTTAAGGTGGAACTACTAAAGTTAGCGTTTTTTTTCTTAAGTCTTACAGAAGTGTTTTACTCTGATCGATTATCGGCAGTCCGCAGCATCTAATGATCGCTTTCAGGTTATCACATACTTGGCAATCACCTTAACGGAATCTACGATTATCATTTAGTGACTCATAGGAACTTGCCTTTGTCATTGTTATTATGGAAACAGTTTGATCTCTAAATTTACTGATGCATCAGAAGTTATCAGATATAATACTTCAATAGTTATCGTTTCTGATGCTAAGGTTGAGAAACTATGTATACCGAAATAGTCAACAGCTCACATAAAATAACTCATTTATTAGCTTCCATTAAATGTAATGAGTTAACGTAAGTGGCGTGGTTCAATCCCACATCCATCCACGTATGCCCTGAGGGAAAAGTTTGGTCCTGCAACAGCCGGGAGCATATTCATGAAAGAAAGAAATATTGGAGACGCTGCCAAAGGGTATCGAACACTGGGAGAAGCGTTATTAAACTTTTGTAGTTCCACAGATACATGAAATTCACACAGAATGAAACGCTTTTGCTCAAAATGTAAGAGTCAATAAGAGTAATATTGAATTTGGAAAGATAGACTGACAAATCCAATACCATAGCCGGGATTTACCGAGTGGGATGTCTCAGGAGGTTTCGTCTGTGACCCGCATTCGGGAGGTCCAGGTTCAATTCTCGTGGTGGGCTTACCTGACCCATGGGCTTTTACGGGTTTGTTTCCCGTTTGCTACGCGAATTCTGGGTAGATTAAATATATCCCTCAACTTTCCTGATTTTCAATTTCATCATTCACCTGGTGGTCTCTTTCGGTGTAGAAAGTCGGTGGCGCCGAACAGTAAGCACTTCTTCCTTCCTGATTACAATTCTGCTGGCCTGATGGGGGAGTTTCCAACCGGTCCAGGGTAAGTGTCATGCCCTCTGCACTGTCGTGACTCCTCAGTCACTGTCGTGACTCGTGACTCCTTGGTCTCCTCTCGCCCCAGTCTTCCTCCCTGAAATGCCCCTCATGTTTGCCGCAGAGCCAAATTCCCTCCCTCCCGTAATCCACCCCAATCAAAGCCGGGATTTGAAATCCTTGGTCTGGCCCTACCTTTCTAAACCTTGGCCTACACACGATTGGAATGAAATAATTTATTTTTAAAAATTATATAATTCATAAATTTTTAAAATTTATTATTTGACTGATCAGCAATATTGCTATACTAGCCGCCCGCCTCGGTAGCGTAGATGGTAGCTTGTCTGCCTCACGTTCAGCAGGTCCCGAGTTAGAATTTCGGTCAGGGTGAGTTACCTGGATAAGGTTTTTCCCGGGATTTTCCCTTATCCTTAAGGACAAATATTGGGTAACTCTAAGTTCTATGCACCCCGGACTCGTTAGAGCATCATCTCACCCATTTCATTCATCGTCCGTTATGACTTGAGTTTGAAGGACGTAAATTACAAAAAAAAAAAAAATAAATGCTAATCAGGCCATTGATAAATTACATAAGCACTACACACAAATTAGCAACTGAGGAATTTCTGTCCTCTAACATATAAAATGTTTAGTGTTAAACGCCCGCTTGTACTACATACGGCACCGCAGGCGGTGACACTGATTATGCATGAGATGAAGATGGAGCACCGGTGGAATGAGATGGCGGGGGAAACCGAAGGTCCCGGAGAAAACCCGCAACAACGCCGTGTTGTCCACCACAAATCTCACTTTGCGGTCGCCTGGGATCGAACCCCGGTCGCCTTTGTGAGAGCCAAGTGGGCTAACCACTGAGCCACGGCGTAGCCATCTCTAACATATACAATAGGTGATAGATTTATAATATAAACAAACAAAGAATAATTAAGAACACATTTAAATGAAAGATAATAAAAGAGAAAATATATAACAGGATAACTAACACATACAATAACATTAAATAAGATGGATAACAATTGAAAAGCGAGGTTAGATATGCGAAGCTAGATTATGATCAGTGGTGTTTATGAGAAAAGTAGAGGATAAACTTTGAATTAGTGAGAAAAGTCGCTATCTCCTGAATCAGTGAGCAGGATGTGTTGAGGTAGTTTTCTTTTCTATCTGGTCCTTTCGAATTTTCGTCGTCCAATGTCATAGGTTACAGGGCCTGGTACTTCAATAATCTAACGAAGAATGTCTTTGATATCAATTTGAATTACAGATCTATGGGAAGAATACCAAGTTCCTGATGCAGTTGATCATTTCTAATGAACCATGGAGCATTTGTAATACTGCGGAGAAATTTGTTTTGTGTAACCTGAAGTCGATGAATGTACATCCCATACAGGAGCAGCGCAAGAAATTATGGGGCGTATAAGAAATTTGTAGATCAATATTGAGCACTTCAGACCAAGCTGTGATTTCTTCTGTTGTAATGCATGCAGCTTTTTAACTCTAGAAATGGCTATAGTGAAAATTAAGATATATGAGAGAGGTTAGCTTAATAAAAATTTCTAGAACCACTTTTGAAAAATAAAAATTCCGATTTTTTTTTCCAGCTTAATGTTAATTCAACAATTGGAATTTAGTTTTATTGTGTATACATACGCAGATACCTATTATTTTTCAGTGGACTTCAAACCACGATGAAGTCTCAAATGCAGTGCAAAGCTTGAGGACGTGTCTTTTTCTCTCTATAATATTTTATTTTAATGTTTTCAGGAATTCGGATGCAGTGAAGCCACCGTGTCGCACAGGAACATGTTGAGTGTGTCTGAAAAGTTTCAAGCCGGAAGATTTCTTTAGAATATGCTTCGAATGCCAGCAGAAAGTTTGCGAAGACTGTGCCTCCTACTCCAATTTGGATGAGAACCAAGATGAGGTGAGTGTGGTCAAAACCTAACTACAAAAGTAACGGGGATCTTAACTATAGGGTGGGCAATAAGTAACGATCCGATATGACATTTAGTAGCATCTTCTGTGCTAAGAGGGTTATTTTCTTTCTGAGATACTCTCTTTTCTGAATGAGTCCAGTGAAGTTATGTTTTCCAGCTATTCTCAGTTGACTGTATAGTGCGATCCAAATAAACCTGAACCATTTCAATGTGCCATAACTTTTGAAACAATAATAGCACGCATGTGCAACTTTGGGAGAATATAATACACAATTGGGAGATTACCATTGGCGGCTGCTGGATAAAATTAGGAGTGCACTGCAAAGCTACCTGTTGTTAAAGGACATTCATGGTCTTACTTAAGGGCACTGGGGGGTCGATAGGTTTCAAAAAATCCATTTTTGATTTTAATGTTGGAGCGGTTCCTCTCCTTGTGGGTTGGATATCTATCACACGATGCGGTGACATATCTGAAGTTGGATTCGCCCCCTCGTGAGATCTACGCCCCACACGCGCAAAGGTTTCGCGCTCCCTCGGTGTGGCGACGCATGTAGAAGCCAAACCTTACCTTGATGTAGAAGCGATGAACCTTTCGTCTAAAAGCCGTGAAGATGATGTTTTTGAACATGTCTATAAATCCTCTCTCCGGCAGCTGCGGCGAGCGATGAGATGTGAAAATTCTCAGACGTGGTATCGATACAAAAGGGATTTCACTTTTGGGCAACTATGGAATAAAATAATTAATACCATTTTGCTATCCTTTGAATTATATTTCTCGACATCATTTTCTTCTATACATGCGAATTTTTCCACTGATGTATATAGCCTTTTACTATATTTTAATGTTCTCCCTTTATTTATAAATGATGCAACGGTTTTTTACTTAAATTATTTATCGTCGTTGCGTATTCGATGTATATTTTAAACGTTTACTAAACGTTCATAAATGAACTCCAATAACTTCAAGAAGTCTTTTACCGAAAACGCGTCTACCCTCTTCGAGAGTTAAAGCCAGAAGAAAAAATTTAAGAATAAAATCATTGGTTCTTTTTTTCTTTTTTGGTTGCTAAGTTACCGTAATACTTAATTCTGATTGGTCCTACGTCACAATTTGGGATTTCAATAAACCTAAGCATTTGCTGCATCATCTATATCACCTGCTTGGTTATTAACATAGGTTGAATTACAGATGGCCATGTTTACTTAAAATGTCCACATATGCAGTATGAGCTTCAATGTTAATAAATTATATAATTCTTCAGCTTTAAAATGATATATATAACATAGGTCGTCAGCTGGTATTAAAGCCCTTTAATTCGTCAATTTAAAGATGACGGCGTAATGATACGCCCACTTTCTGAGAATGGTGCTTAATATTTTATCGTGATTTCCCGAAACCTTTCGTAATTTAGGTGCATGTTTCTCAAAAACTATAAACGATATTGACACGGAATTTGTAGTGATTATTTTTCAATGTCCCTTGAACACATTTGGCTAACATTTATATTCATATTATTATAAAATTAATGAAATCATATATTCAGTCCTTGAAAATATTATCTGTCTTTTTACTCAAAACTAATTAATTTTTCTTGTGAATAGTATAAACTATATGTGATTTTTATTTAGTCGATATTATAAAAGTGTATCTTAGGCTATTTGGGATAAAACTTGGTGCATGTAGCTTTAAATTCTTACAAGTGAAGTGCGCCTAAAATATAGGGTGCCATATTTTTTCAGGACACACGATGTGATTTATGCCCCTTTTGCATGGACCGATGTAAACGTAATTTAAAAAATTATGCAGTAGTTAAATGCATCCTTATACCGTAAACATACCGAATTTCAATTTCTGATAATGTTTAGTTTTCTATATATTCAAATTTTAATGTTGGTAAAAATTAGCCTTGTCCGGGTAACAATAAACTCCCAGTGTCCTTAATGTCGAAGTATAAAGTCCATGCGGTGCTCGTTTCTATTGCAGATCTTGTCAATGACTATGGTGTTAAAATCCTCCATATTAGAGGCAGTGTTCTTCTCCATTGCTAACATAATGCAGTCAATTATACGCGAAAGCACATGCCTGTATTTTTTTAACTTGCTGGCAGTGACGTAATTAGGGGGATCCATGGGCTCCGGACCCCCAAAATGAATTATCATTTAAAACTTTTAATATATATTTGAAATAAAATTTAGTTTAAAATAAATCTAAAAAGTTTATTCAATATTCTCATCTTAACGTCCCTATTCACTGTCAGGCAAAAATGAGTTATTTAAGAGATAAACGAAAGTTACTGCACAGCTGTAGAACTCAGAACACACAAATAATATCAGTTACAATAATGTATTGCAAATTTAACCAATTCCGATGTAGTACAATTTGTAGATTAGAATTCACAGACACTTACGGTACTTAAAGGTATGTAACTTTTAAATTCTAAGCTCCTATTCCTTTTTTATTTAAAGAGGAAGTAATACCTCAAATGCATCAATCAGTGGTTCGCTTTTAAAACATCTTTTTTTTTAATTTACGTCCTCCAACGTCAAGTCATATCGGACGGTGAATGAAATGGGTGAAATGATACTCAAATAAGCCCAGGGTCCATGGACCTTAGAGTTATCCGACATTCGTTTTTCAGGATAATGAATAATCCCGAAAAAAACCCTTATCCAGGTAACTCACGCTGACCGAGATTCGAACTCGGGACCTCTTGAACGTGAGGCAGACATGCTACCATCTACGCTACCGAGGCGGACTTTTTAAATATCTGATTACTGCTTATATCACTTTATTCCAGGTAGAAGAACAACAACAAAAATGTGCAATGTGCAAGGCCCTTCTACCGACTTTATCCTTAGAAACAAGACAAGAACAATTTGTAGAAGCTTGGGTGGAGAAAGTCATGTGAATATAACATATTACGTGTGGTTTTATTTGTTACGAACATGATAAAACACATCCCTGATTAATTATTTATTAAAAGCTAATAATTCAACGTAGATTTTTGGACAACCCCGCCCCTCCCCCCCGGAAATTGACTTCTAAATATGTGCCTGCTTGCTGCTTATGATTCAGTCAGGTCTTCTGATATGTACGGCTCAACTTTGGAGGGCGTAATCTAAATAAAAGGCTTAACTGTGTCGCAATGTTTATATTGCCTAAAGCACTTGAATCTAGTACAATATTTAAATGCTTTAAATTTTGTTTAAGCTTACTAATAAGCACATTTAGGTGAAATAAATCTGTCACTCCCGTTGTGTTTTAAGCATCATTGTTTCCGAAGAGCAGGCATGGAAAGCAGAACAGAGCACTTCTTTCTTGGCGTCCATATACTCCGTTATAATCATACACTTTGGGGTTAAAATGCCACATGTAGGAATTATTTCTCCCTCATTTTGC
The DNA here is from genome assembly GCA_030765055.1 of Mantis religiosa. Taxonomy (NCBI): domain Eukaryota; kingdom Metazoa; phylum Arthropoda; class Insecta; order Mantodea; family Mantidae; genus Mantis; species Mantis religiosa. The sequence goes on along the minus strand of JAUKNK010001401.1, from coordinate 205,409 downwards.
ACCCTGCCTTATAATTAGTTCTGGAGTTTGCCTACCCTACAGCTTGATTTGCACTTTTTCCTCCAGGTTACTTCTAGAGGAAGGGTAACTGATTGATCTGCTCACCGAATTCATGTTCGTGCAGGCAAAAGATGTGCTCATACCATCAACCATAACCGTATAGCTTGGACTGCACAATTGTTTTGTGTAAGCCAATAATTTGAATTATAAATAACAAAAGACAGTAGTACCAACATAAATTCCTGACTCCCGCCTGCAAGCAAATACCTGCAAGAGCACTTCTAGCGGTACTAGTGTCCTGTAACTACTGCAGGTGAAACTGAAAACACTACAGCAAGAAGCGGAGCTTCTGTGCTCCATTTGGCCGTAGCACAATCCCAAGCAAAAACTGCTACTCAGAGGAATAGTCTCAAAGCAATGCGCCACTATGTCACGTGCATTTATTGGACAGCATTCCCGCAAATACAGAGCTCTTCGATGTAGCATAGAATGAAAGAAACGTTAAGACATTCGTTTGAGCAAACTAACTATTGTACTGTATCACTGTAGCACACAAGCACGAGCCGCGCCTTTTTTTAAGGCAGGGGAAAAATCATTAAATGACGCCGATTTTGGCGAGCTGGATACTTATGAACTAAAAACCCCTGCGAGCCAAAAGAGACTTCTTCCTGGAACCACCAATAGGTATTAGTTGAAGAAGAAAGGCGAAAGATATTCGACGTACTAATGTACCAATGGAAGGTATGTAGCACCTAAGGCCCTGAAAAGTGGAAGGTGATGCTGTGTTAGAAGTGTAAGCTCCTTCGTCCTGCTCCTTCGCATTGAGGATGGAGGTAATCATTGCAGATATAACATGCCAGCTCTCCCTGGACTCCAGCAGAAGTGAAAGAATATTGTTCAAAGTTACAACCTGACCAAGTTGGGCGTAACAGCGATAACGGATGTCAAGCCACTGAGGGCAATCTAAAATCGTATGCTCCGGGGTGTCCGTTTGTGCATAGTACGAGCAGAGGTCAGTGGCATGGAGCCCCATGCGGTTCTAGTAAGATTGGAATCGCCCATGGCAGGTCAGGAATTGTGTGAGATAATACCCAACTTCGCCATGCTTGGGATACAGCCAGGGTGGGATCTTGGGAATCAGCAACTTGGTCCACTGTGCCTTTTGGGTTTCCTGGGTCCACTCCGCCTGCCAGTGTCGAATGATAATTTTCCGAACCAAGAGCCTGTGCTGCTGCGAACCATTTCCATGTGCATAGGCGCGTTCCTTCACCAGGAGATGCCTTGGTATAATCCCAGCGACAACCTGCAGAGCCCTGGTGGAGGTAGTCCTATATGCAACACAGATACGCAGTGCAACCTTCCTTTGTACGCGCTCGAGCCACGTTCGATAGATAGCCTTATTAATACAAGACTTCCAAGCTGGTGCATCATACAGAAGAATGGAATGTACCACACTACCAAGAAGTTTCCTGGTGCTAGGTTTAGGACCACCCACATTGGGCATCAAACATCCTAAGGCGGCGATGACCTTTTCAGCCCTGCGAGTCACATATTGCAGATGTGCACCAGGATACATGTGCGCCTGAAGATTACACTACACCATTTATATCTCAGAGAAAATATTGGAAGTGTCCTCCACCAGCATCTATACATGTTAGGGCCTTTTGAAACGGTTCAGATTTATATGGATCACACTATTATTTGTGCTATGGTGTTTTGTGTTTGTTCTGTATAGTGTGAGAGATGGAAGTATATATACAATTAGGTCTACGAATGCATTAAAAGACTGAAGGTATGTGACAGGCAGGGAGAAACATGTCAAAAAGTTCTAAATGTAATTACCAACGAGCATGTTGTTCTTTTGCTCAATTTAGCAATGATATAAACAACGTCATCATGATCTGTATAATTTTATGGACGTGTCGGACTTACGCGAATATTGTGCAAAAGATTCCTTTTAAAATACGGAATATGCCGCTGCCTACATAAGTATCCGAAAAATGTGTAGCTGAATTTCTAAAGCCAATTTCATGGTTCCTCTGAAGCAAATTTAATTGTGAGACGTGTATAATAATATCGACCACAATCTTAAAACATAGCTGATAGAGCATGAAGGAATCCTTGTTACCAAAGTCTTAGCCAAGAGGACATCCCACGTGATCTTCAAGAATATATATATATATATAAAGTTCGAGGGCATTTACCAGGGCAATCCACACAAAGTGAAGACTGACCGCCCCTCTAATAACCAGGGAGTTACTGAGCAGTCCCAAAAGGGCACCCAGCTCCTCCGTGGGAATTTCCATAGGGCAATGCCTAGAGCCTAACAAACCCCCATCTGGTCCTGTGGACTCAAGACTGGACGGAAGTGGATATGCCACTTACGCGCGCCAACCCCAAAGGGGAAGGCTACCAATTAACCTCGGTGGGGCCTTATGGTGACCTAGCACACCTTCTACTAGCTATGCAGACTAATACGCGGAAATATATGGCTTCCCTCAACCCCGTCCGCAGACATACCCGATCTCCCACGGGTATCGGAGACAACTGCCCCCTCGAGTCCAACCCAATCCGAACAACTCCCAATCAGGGAGGGGCTCGGCAGTTCGGCCCGAGGTTCCTCTAGTAACGTCAGAGGTACCACGTGTGCTAAAGGTCCACAGCGCCCGCACAACGGTAGCTGAAGGGAACGGATCCCCTTCCTCAAGAATACCACAACTTTCTAAATTGGAAGGGCTTTCTTTGTGTTTCCGACTTTCAGATCTGGTATACGTACGTGCATTTCTGAACATTCATGCCCGATTTCACAAATATATCGTAATACCTAACACAGTTTAGCAATAGTTAAAAGAACAATTGCATTTCACCAACTGGTGTTAGCTTCACACTCGTGTTAAATCTCTTGTTAAACTAAAAAGACAAATTTCTGTTATTAAGTCCTTAGCAATTGTAAATAGTCAAGATGGCGGGCATAAACTCAGCTGTTGATGTCGATTTGCTATATTTAAGACCATCTAAATGGCATTCGTAATAGAGTATGGCCTATAGGAGAAACGATTTTGAGTAGCTATCAGAAGAAAATTTTCTACACAGGTATAGACTGTCCAAAGAAGTTGCTATGAAGGTTACTGCAGAAGTACAAGAGAGGTTACAACACGCATTGCAAGATATATGCCGACCTCGCCTTTGCTTCAAGTATTATTACGTTTGCGATTTTATGGATAATACACTGTCCACCTCCCGTCTTGAAACATTTAAGTCACTCGTCACATATCCTTCTTCACACCTCGTTTTAAATTTACGTAATACTAAGTTGTTTCATGCTTGTAGTAGTGACACATGCACTTGAATGAAATTCGTTTCCAATATTTTCCCCGCTACATCTTTCTCTTTTACATTCACCGCATCCGTTCTCTTATTTTCCACGATGTCCTTACACTTCGTCACGAATTCAATTAACAATTTTCTCCATCAAAGAGAAATTTGTCTCATAGTTTTTGTTTAAGGTTTTGTTCACCGGCCATTTTTCCCCTGTGTGCAGACGAAAATAAAAACAAAAGAACATCGCAGTACGTTCAAAAAATAAGACGACTCATCTATAGCCTTCTATAGCTGTAATATTTACAAGTTTTTTGGCGTTAACACGTGTTTGTTAACATTTTCAGAAAAAAAGTTTGGTGAAATATAAGAAATTTATCAGTAGTGTTAGCGCTGTGACAATTGTTTCCTTATGTTTGTTAACGTCGATGTCAACTTCTGCTGGTGACATCGTGCATCGGAGTTACAGTTTACCATCCTCGGTAGCGTAGATGGTAGCGTGTCTACCTCGCATTCAAGAGGTCCCGATTTCGAATCTCGGATAGCACCCCCGGGAGGAAGGATGGGGCGAAGGAGACGGAGTGCGTCCGCCCCAAGGAGCCAGGATGGCAGTGTCCCTACAGTTTACTTGGATAGAGAATTCACCTGACAGGCCAGGACAACGAACTCACTCTCCCACAGCGGGACGGTAACGAGCCCAGCAGCCGAGCCCTAATACTTCCAGGCAGGAAACAAGAACCCCAATGGTTCCTGACTGGCAGTCTAGAAATGCTCCCTACAGTTTACTTGGATAGACACTTCCCCCGACAGGCCAGGACAACGAACTCGCTCTCCCACAGCAGGACAGTAACGAGCCCAGCAGCCGAGCCCTAATGCTTCCAGGCAGGAAATAAGAGACCTAAAGATTCCCGACTGGCAGTCCCGAAATGGTCCCTACAGCTTACTTGGATAGAGACTTCCCCCGACAGGCCGGGACAACGAACTTACTCGTCCACAGTGGGACGGTACGGAGCCCAGCAGCCGAGCCCTAATGCTTCCAGGCAGGAAATAAGAGACCTAAAGGTTCCTGACTGGCAGTCCCGAAATGGTCTCCACAGCTTACTTGGATAGAGACTTCCCCGAAAGGCAAGACAAAGAACTCACTCTCTCACAGCGGGACCGTACTGAGCCCAGCAGCCGAGCCCTAATGCCTCCAGGCAGGAAATACAAGACCCAAAGTTTCCTGACTGGCAGTCCCGAAATGGTCCCTACAGCTTACTTGGATAGACACTTCCCCCGACAGGCCGGGACGACGAACTCACTCTCCCACAGTGGGACGGTAACGAGCCCAGCAGCTGAGCCCTAATGCTTCCAGGCAGGAAATACCAGCCCCAAAGCTTCTTGACTGGCACTCCAGAAATGGTCCCTATAGCTTACTTGGACAGACACTTCCCACGACAGGCCAGGACAAAGAACTCACTCTCTCACAGCGGGACCGTAATGAGCCCAGCAGCCGAGCCCTAATGCTTCCAGGCAGGAAATACCAGCCCCAAAGGTTCTTGACTGGCACTCCAGAAATAGTCCCTACAGCTTACTTGGTTAGACACTTCCCCCGACAGGCCAGGACAAAGAAGTCACTCTCTCACAGCGGGACCGTAATGAGCCCAGCAGCCGAGCCCTAATGCTTCCAGGCAGGAAATACCAGCCCCAAAGGTTCTTGACTGGCACTCCAGAAATAGTCCCTACAGCTTACTTGGTTAGACACTTCCCCCGACAGGCCAGGACAAAGAACTCACTCTCTCACAGCGGGACCGTAATGAGCCCAGCAGCCGAGCCCTAATGCTTCCAGGCAGGAAATACCAGCCCCAAAGGTTCTTGACTGGCACTCCAGAAATAGTCCCTACAGCTTACTTGGTTAGACACTTCCCCCGACAGGCCAGGACAAAGAAGTCACTCTCTCACAGCGGGACCGTAATGAGCCCAGCAGCCGAGCCCTAATGCTTCCAGGCAGGAAATACCAGCCCCAAAGGTTCTTGACTGGCACTCCAGAAATAGTCCCTACAGCTTACTTGGTTAGACACTTCCCCCGACAGGCCAGGACAAAGAAGTCACTCTCTCACAGCGGGACCGTAATGAGCCCAGCAGCCGAGCCCTAATGCTTCCAGGCAGGAAATACCAGCCCCAAAGGTTCTTGACTGGCACTCCAGAAGTAGTCCCTACAGCTTACTTGGTTAGACACTTCCCCCGACAGGCCAGGACAAAGAAGTCACTCTCTCACAGCGGGACCGTAATGAGCCCAGCAGCCGAGCCCTAATGCTTCCAGGCAGGAAATACCAGCCCCAAAGGTTCTTGACTGGCACTCCAGAAATAGTCCCTACAGCTTACTTGGTTAGACACTTCCCCCGACAGGCCAGGACAAAGAACTCACTCTCTCACAGCGGGACCGTAATGAGCCCAGCAGCCGAGCCCTAATGCTTCCAGGCAGGAAATACCAGCCCCAAAGGTTCTTGACTGGCACTCCAGAAATGGTCCCTACAGTTTACTTGGATAGACACTTCCACCGACAGGCCAGGACGACGAACTCCCTCTCCCAAAGGGACGGTAACGAGCCCAGCAGCTGAGCCCTAATGCTTCTAGGCAGGAAATAAGAGCCCCAAAGGTTCCTGACTGGCACTCCAGAAATGGGCCCTACAGCTTACATGGATAGACACTTCCCCCGACAGTCCGGGACAACGAACGTTCTCTCCTACAGCAGGACGGCAACAAGCCAAGCAGCCGAGCCCTAATGGTACCAAGCTGCCGATCTGAGCCCCATAGGTCCCTGTCTGGTAGTCCCGAAATGGTCTCAGCAGAGGAGCTAATACCGGCAACCAACCTACCGGAGGAGGAGTAGTTTTGCTCAGAGCATATCATCCTGCCATGCACCGCCGGGACACCCGCCAACACTTCTACACTGAAAGAGAACACCAGATGAGAGATGACATGAAATGATAATGCAGATGAAATGGAGGGACAGGAAATCCGGCGGATGTAATGAACCTACCACCATGTGCCTAGGTACCCGGGAAAGCCCCCGAAAAACCCATGGGTCAGGTAGGCAGGCAAAGGGAATCCAACCCGGGGCTCCCGAAAGCCAGCCACAGACGAATTCGCCTGAGCCTTAAAATGATGATATATATATATATATTTATTTATTTATTTATTTATTTATTTATTTATTTATTTATTTATTTATTTATTTATTTATTTATTTATTTATTTATTTATTTATTTATTTATTTATTTATTTATTTATTTATTTATTTATTTATTTATTTATTTATTTATTTATTTATTTATTTATTTATTTATTTATTTGTGTTACAACAGAGCAATGCTCCAATTACAGTAGCTACATATATAACAACTTACAAAAATGTTTAAATATAAATATAAAAGTAAGACAAAGGACAATGCAAAATGTAATACATAAACTAATACTAAATATATACAAATTTAAGTGCAATCCAAAGAGTAACAAACAAGAATACAAAACACAAAGACTAAAACTATATATATGGCTCAGTCGTTAGACCGCTTGGCTCTCACCAAGGCGGCCCGGGTTCGATCCCAGGGGACCGCAAAGTGAGATTTGTGGTGGACAACACGGCGCTGGGGCGGGTTTTCTCTGGGATCTCCGGTTTCCCCCGCCATCACATTCCACCGGTGTTCCATCTTCATCTCATGTATGATCAGTGTCATCGTATGTGGTACCGTATGTAGTAAAAAGAGCCGTTGAACACTACACTACACTCGAAGATAGGACATTGGTAGTTGTGTTATCATTGAACATAAAACATAACTTACACAATTAAGAATCACATTCCGTTAATTCCTGTATATAAGTATTCCTTAAATTGCTTGTATGAGAAGCTATGATCCAGTTCCACATTAGAAGAAAGTTCATTGTCCTGGGCACATAACCTTAAAATAGGGGAATTTTTATGCGATGGAGTTTTTGGTGTTCTAACCTGGAGCAATTAACGTTTTCTGAAATTCGCAATGTTGGCATTAAAATTCATTTGACTAAATAATACTTCACTACACGTTAACTGCAGAGTCTCTACTGCAATTAGTCCCGGATCCCGTAGGTTCAAAGACCCTCGCCTCCTTCAACCAGGGAGTTAAGGAGCTGTCCCAAAAGGGCGCCCGGAGCCTCCGTCGGGCTTTCCATAGGGCAAGACCTAGAGACTAACAAGGCACCCCAATCTGGTCCTATAAACTCAAGACGGGATGGAAGTGAATACGCCATTTCCGCGTGCCAAATCCAAAATGGGAAGGCTACCGATATGACCACGTTGGGGCCACCTGGTGATCTAGCAGACCTTCTACTAGCTATGCTGACTAGTACGTGGGAATATATGGCTGCTCTCAACCCTATCTGGAGACGTAGCCGATCTCCCATTTGTATCGGGAACCACTGCCCTCTCGAGTCCAACCCAATCCGAACAATTCCCAATCAGGGAGGGGCTCGGCAGTTCGGACCTAGGTTCCTCTAGTAACGTCAGAGGCCGCAGCGCCCACAGCAAGGAAGCTGAAGGGGACGGATCCCCTGCCCTACGGAGAATTCTTTACTTCATACCAGGCCATTCACAAGTTTATAAAGGTGCAATTGATCAGCAACTATTATACGAACAAAGACTGACACCATTTTGTATTCATTTAGCAGTTGCATATATGGAGTGCACTGATAAGTGAATACGCTGTGGGTTTTGTGGTATATTCATCTCAGAAATCTTTTTTAAAGTTTCTCCAGGTGACTGTTATAGCATTTAAACATAGTTGAGCATACAACTGAGACATATTCCAAGTTACTTCGGGCAAGGCTTTTGTATAAAATTAACCTAACTTCAGTATCATTTAAGTCTGTGGAGATTCGGAATACAAAACCTAATTTTTGAGAGAGTTGTTTCGTTGTAATTACAATGTGTTGACTAAAAGAAAAGTCTTGGGTCATGGTAACACCTAAATCTCTGATGGCATTCACTCTAGCTAGTGGAAATCTGTCTAAATGGTAATTAGAATTAAGGTAGTGCTTCTTTCTAGTAAGGATAATAAGGGAACGTTTTTAATATTGAAATGAAGTTTATTTTCCAAGCTCCATTCATAAACATTATCCAGATTTTGTTGTAACTTTATTATATCGTAAACATTGTAAATTTTCCTATATGATTTGAGATCATCAGCATATAAAAGACATTTGGAATTACTGACACAGTTTGGTACACCGTATTAAAAATAATCATCCCAAATTTGATCCTTGAGGAACGCCAGAATTAACAGTAAAACCAAAGTGTTCTGACTGATGAATTTTAACATTTTGTTTTCTGTTTGACAGATAGAAGGAAACTAAGTTTAAAATTTGGACAGAGAACCCAAAATAAGAAAGTTTATGTAAGAGGATGCCATGGTCCACATTATGAAAGTATTTAGAGAAATCAGTATACATAGTGTCAATTTGTCCTGTGGAAACACGCTGTATGGAGTTAATCAAATTTGTGACATTAGAACGTTTAGTAATGAAACCATGATGATATTCTGAAATATAAGATTCAGCATGCCAAAATATTCTGTTATACAAAATGTGCTCGAATACTTTCGCAGGAGCAGACAGAATTAAGAATTTTAACATATCGTTTGCTTAAAATTTAATAATTAAACTTCTGGATTTTCTGAAGCTATTACAGCAAACTGTTGGAAACTGTAGCTTCAATAAAGTGGTGGTCTAAGTACACGGCTTCTAAACGCGTTGCGATGTACTTTTGTCCGCACTCTCTGTGTCAATACCAGACAAATCGTTAAGTTCCTTGCCATGAGATGAGGTTGGAATACCTGTGTTAATGAAACATCTAAATGCAGAGCAACCAAAAGCGTTAATTATACAAATACTTACTATGTAAGAACAAATATGCAATTATCGAATGGAGCGGACTTACGTGAGGAATTTGAGTGAAATTCACGTATTTCATTCAGGTCCAGTAAACAAACAAAGCACAGGACCAAAAGAGTATTTCAAACGGTTTAAAACTGGTCGCAAAACCACACTGGACGAAACTGTGTTATCCTATTAACGATCAAAACAGTGTCCAACTTCTTCCGGAATAATTTGCTTCAGGAATTAAAAATGTCGTTTTGGAAATAGCAACATCATCACAATAATATTAAATGAAATTTGCCAGTTTCAGAAAAATAATAAGTAATTAATAATTGAGGCATGGGAATTAGAGGCATGCAGTTATAGTCCCATAGGGGAGGGGATCCGTCCACTTCAGCTGCCGTGGTGTGAGGACTGAGGACCCCTAGCACTCGTGGTACCGCTGGCATTACTAGAGAAATCTCAAACCGAAGATTCGAGCCCCTTTCTTGAATGAGAGTTGTTCGGATTGGGTTGGACTCGAGGGAGCAGTGTGTTGCCGTAACCCGCGGACAATCGGGTAATTCCGGCCAGTTTTGGCCGCCCGGAGGGGGCAGAGTTGCCTAAAATATCCCACTTACTAGCCTGTAGAGCCAGAAGGTGTGCTAGATCACCAGATGGCCCCACCAGGTTATCATTAGTCTTTCCAGCGGGGTTGACGCGCGTAAGGGGCCTATTCACTTCCACCCATCTTGACGTTGTTGTCGATGGAGGGGCTTTTTAGACTCCAGGTATTGCCCCAAGGAAAGACCTCCGCAGTTTTCCATCGCGCTCGGGTGAAAGAGTCCGGGGTCTTCGGACATGAGGGTACATCTCACTCAACTTGTCTGACTCTACGAATCCATTTAATATGGTTGCTTCTCCCGTACGATGCCATTCAAAAATAAATTCACAACAATACTTTGTTTGTGGCAGACATTTTCTAACTTATTACATTTGTTAAATGTCTTAACAGAAGTTCACAGCAATGTAGACACATTCTAAAATTTAACATTGTTCAATAAAACGGAATTTGCGTTATCCTCAATGCTATACACGTTAACATAGTGTTAAAATGTATAACTCTTTGGTGAAACCGGCCATTATCATTTTAATGATACGTAGTCTAACCTGAAACACTTGTGCAATAAGTTGTATTTTTATACAATATTGTGATTGCATGGTCTACTACATTTAGATATCTGGTTTTCAGACATTTAAAATCACTTTTGCTGTAGTAAAAAACGTAAAATTTACAATCAACTGTCTTCAAGGCTGACTCGGTGTTTTGCTGCACGAAAACAAATGACTGAAATCACTGCGGTACACTGCGATCGTCGATTGTCGCAATAACCAACAAACAATTGCTGCTTCTCACACCTTGCCTGTACATATACAAATATAACAATTTCCAACTTAAAACTTCACTTATCTTATAAGAAGTTCTTATAAATTGTCCGGGATCGCGATTTCATGTTCTTGTTAGTACTACCAAAATCTGAAAATAACACAAATTTAAAAACAGAATCTACTTCCGCGATTTCAAAATTCATTACGCGATGTTTGTTTATTTAAATAAATGTTTTTCCCAAACCATTAAATTGATCGGACAATTTAATTGTTTTAATAATTTAACTTCTGGATTTATTTGATGGTTAAATGACCAAAATGATACTCTATGTCCGATTAATAACTTTTTAAACTTAATGTTACGAAAATGTTCTTTCGTTCTGATTTCCAAATTACGTTTTGTCTTTCCAATATAAACTTTATCACAATCGATACAATTAAACTGATAAATACACTACATTTTATGTTATAAGGAATTTTATCTTTTATAGAGAAATTCAATAAATTTTTAATACTATTTTTATTTTGAGGAACTAAAATTATACCAAACTTTTTAAACATTTTTTGACAATGTTTATTAACCCAAGGATGGTAAGTACATTTTTTGACGGTGTGGGGGAGGGAATTTGAAATATATAGTGTTCAGCGCTCGCTTTTACTACATACGGCACCGCAGGCGATGACACTGATGATACATGAGATGAGGATGGAGCACCGGTGGAATGAGATGGCGGGAGAAACCAGAGATCCCGGAGATAACCCACCCCAACGCCGTGTTGTCTACCACCAATCTCACTCTGCGGTCGCCTGGGAACGAACCCGAGCCGCCTTGGTGAGAGCCAAGCGGTCTAACCACTGAGCCACGGCGCGGCCTGTGGAGGAGGGAGAAGTACATAGATGTGTGTAATAAGTCAGGGCGAGAAGGATTTGCCTGGGCAAGGACAGGAGTTAGAAATTTGAAAGGGATTAGATATGAAAAGTATACAGGCAAATGCCCAATGTGTGGAGAAGAGGATACAGATTGGCATAGTATACTTCTTTGAAAACAAACAAAGATGTGGAGAGAACAATTTTGGCAACAAAAGTGGGCAGTTTTTGGGATGGGGGGAGGTATTGATAATAAACACAATGTTATTGGTAAAAGGAGAAAAGAATGTAAGAATTATAGGTGAATATCTGGGGAAAGTTAGAGAGACATGGTTAAGATTGATGAAGAATAAATAACAATTAAGGGCTGACAAACTAGACAGAGGGATACAAGGGAGAGGAGGGTCATCAATACACGGAAACCCAGGTGATATGTGAATTCAGACCGAGACTTAGGAAAAGAAGGTACAAAGGCTATTTTAAATTTGAATAAGTCATTTTGTTATTGTCTGAAAGAAATGTTATAAATGTCAATGTATCAATGAAATTGTATGTAGAAGAAAGATGAGAAATAAACTCAAATACAAATACAAAGTAAATATTTTAAAATTATAATCGTCTTACTTTTCTAAGGGTAGAGATATCATTAACAATTTGTTTTTATATTTCAATTATTAAATATTGTTCATTTATAAAGTCTTTATTAAAACCATACCTCCCAGCCATTGTTTCTAGAATGCTGCAGACCTTCCAAGAAATTTCTTGGCAACAACAATGTAGCAAACGCTCTGGAGCCTCTCTCAGTCCCTTTATCTCCTACAGACGCGCACGGCTCCGGCTCGTGGCAGCCGCATAACAATGTCACACGGTGACGATATGCTCTCTTCGAACAAAGTAGCCCTTGAGGTTAAATTCATTCATATTTAATAGTTTACGGTGCACAGTCAGATCTGATATTCTAACCAGTGGGGGCTCGTGAGAACTTTTCTTGGTGGGGGCGATATCTGACGATGCTTGTAATGGAAGTACAGGTGGGGCTATACCTTTTAAATCAGATCACCTTTAATTGAACTACTAAAACATTGCAAGAAGAGAAATGTGGCCAAACACGATACATGTTTAAACATCAGATAGGTAACTAATGATAAAGGAGAAACTGGAACTCAAGTGGCAGTGTTACTGGTACAATAGCTGAGCACGTCTATTTTTCTAGGCGGCAAACATTTCAATCTCTATTTTTAAAGTTAGTTTTTTCTCCAATTTCGTCTTTGTGAATGGATCAAACAGCCAAGGAATTAAGCCTACCTTGGTTCATAATACCGAGGGGGATGGTTCCTGTCGCCTGCATTAGGGAGGCCTGGTTCGATCCCGTTGCTGATACATTGGTTTTTTCGGGGTTTTCCCGGGTCGCCAGGCGAATACTGGGAACCATAATTTCATGTCCACTAGCGTTTCACAGGATCTCTCATCTGCTGGTCTCCTTCAGGGTAGAAGTGTTGGCGGTAGTATCGGGGCCTTATGTTGGCCGCCCTCTGTCCACTCTCGCCTCATCCATCCACCCAGGGATGCCCCGCTTAGGGTTTAGGTACATTAATTACCATTTTCGATGCCAAATACCCTCCTCAGTAATGCTAAACCTAATTCTGACCCATAATTTTCCAAGAAAAGGCTTAAGTCCTTACAAAACAGTGAAACTTCTCTCTGCCTAGGCTGTTGAAACTCCAGTTGTTTGGTAACCCTTCGTCAGTCGCGCATGTATCTGTGAGGTACATGGCCTAAGTTTGTTTCATTATTATGGCAATAAATAGAGGAAATGGGTTGACGAGCCATGACATCGTTCATCATCCCTTTGTCATTGTTTCCTGTAAGTTTCAACCATTTCTCCCTAATGCTAAGGTTGCAAATGAGGCAAACTTTATCAGGTGTGTGCTGTTGTACCTGTCAGATACATCGTGCCAACTCACGTTACGCATTGTCGCCGCTATCCGATCCAACCACTTTATTGCTGCTGCTGCCATTGTGAGAGAGTATCGACGAATCACATTAAGATCACTTTCTGAATTACTGAAAATTTCATTGGGTGCCACCGACACCTTGGTGACAGAAACATTACACATAAGAACTGTATGTGCGCGATAGGTTCCAAGACTGTTGATTCCCGAACAAAATGACATTCGCATGCAGGTCTGCATTCAGTTCAATTTGATGTTAGAGGAAGATCCGGAGTATCCTTCAAACGTAATCAATGCTGATGAAACCTGGCTACATCTTTTACATCCTGAGAGCGATCAGCAAAGTTCAGTATGGAAATCTCCTTCTTCACCAACCCCCCAAAATAGCCAAATTGGTTGCTTCTACTGGGAAAGTTATAGTCATCTCATTCTTTGATATTCATGGAATGGTTTATCAGCATGTTGTATCTGCACACACATTAGTAACTGGACAATACTACAGGGATGTTCTGAAAACATTGCGTGTCCATATCAGGCGCAAAAGACCAAATTTTCGTGAAGCAGGCTGGATGCTGCACCACGATAAAGCTCGGCCGCATATGGCCAAAGTTGTTGCTCAACATCTTGCAAGAGTCAACATGAAGCGCATGAAGCGCCTTCCTTGTAGTCTGGATTTAGCCCCATGTGACCATTTTCTATTCGCTAACTCGAAGAAAAGCTTTTGTGGGTGGCATTATCCATCATGAGAAGCATTGGTGAAGGCTGTGGGAGCAAATTTGAAGGATTTCTCAAACGCGGGTTCCAGGATGCCTTTGAAGACTGGCTGAAACCCTGGGACAAGTGCATCGCATTCAGGGGATACTGTTTTGAGAAGGACCATCATAAATTATGAGGGTGAGTAGAGGTACGTTGTCCAAAAAAATGTTTGAGCATTGCTTATTGAACAGCCCTCGTATATAAGACTTTGTTTAAGTCATACACTTCCATTACCGTGGCATTGTGTCCTAGAGCGTTGTGCTGTGGTTCCCTACTATAGAAAGAGCCCGGGAGCGATCCCATCCGGGCATTGGACAGTCGCTCCCTCGGCATGGTGAAGAAATCGAGGAGCTACGTTAGGTAACGAACATTGGAGTCAAATTCCCGTTTTGGTGTGTCGTGTTACTGATCAAATATCCCTTCTTGCGGCTGTGGACGTTAGGATGGCTGTCGGGTGGACCCGGAGGAAACCCACCCCAAAGCCATTTTGTCCACATTATTCCCACTTTTCTGGCGCCTGGGGGCAAATCCGGACCGCCTAGGTGAGAGCCAAGAGGGAATATATAAACAAAAATAAAAGATACGAAAGACTCGTAAATTTGGACATCCCTCAATTTCGAATATTTGGGTGGTATATAATACTTTCATAGTGAGAAAGTAATACATCGTAAGATAGACTCGCATAGAAAGTGCGAATTGAAATATGATGCAGAATCTGTGAAAAGTAATTGATAATACGACCCCTCCGAAGAAAGGTAATAAGGTAGACCGCAAGGTCAAAGAAACGCGCGGAAATGCCTTAGAGATCCAGGGCTTGAAGTCATACTACTGCTATAGAGAACGACGAACCACCAATCGAACAAGTCTAATGTTTTAAAGAAAGATCTGAAATATTCTTAGCGACGATCATAGAACATATATTCTCGGGAAACAGGCCAGCTGAAAAAACGTTTAGAAATCCATGTTTCGGAAGCGAACATATCTCCCATCATTAGGATATGAAGGAATAAAACATGTTATTTAAGCGTTAATCTGAGGTAACAGATAACCAAAACCGACAAAACATTATCAACAACGACAAAACACGACCAATACTCGTATCTCAGAACAAAAGACTATTTGCAGTATATTAAATACCAGGTCAGGAGATGCCGTCAATGTATATAGCTAGTTAGATCATATAAACGTGACTACTTATTTGACATTCAAGCTGTAGATATATGTCTGAACTTCTTGAGCCGGTTGATTTGTACTTCTAATGCCAGTTTCCAAGACTAACTGAACTGAAACCCAGCATCGCGATTAAGCGTGCTCCTTCAGATAAAATAGCCAAAGCCTCCTTTAACACTTCAATCCCAGTAACTGCTGCAGTTTGCCAAGATGGTCGTCTCCCGAAGGTTGAGTCTATGGTCCATACCAAACAATGCTTTGTGAGGCCAAGCTTCTCAGGTTGCATCAAGCGAATGCTCCGTTCACGTTCGATTATTCTCGTAGCAATGGTCCTTCCGGTATGTCCTATATACGGCGTCCCACATATGCACGGAATGCGGTAAACTTCCGAATCTTGGCAGTCCGGTTTGTCTTTCACCGGTCTCAACAGGAGCTATCTTCGGAGCTGGCTTGTAGATGATCTTGATGTATTTGACGAGATTTCTGCTGATTCTGCAAGAACCAAACTGTCGCCAAATATATCAGAACGATCCACAAGCCACCCACGAAGATTAAAGACCAATTGAGACAGGATGAAAGACAAAACAGACTTCCAAGATTCGGAAGTGTACCGCATTCCCCATTAATGTGAGACACGTATATAAGACACACCGGAAGCACTTATCAAAACCAGAATAAACGAACATTAAAGGAACAGTCGTTCAATACAACCTGAGAAGTGTGGACTGGCAGAGCATTCCCTTGATATGGACCATAGAGCCAACTTTCAGGAGACCACCGTCGTGGGAAAATGCACCAGTTGCTGGTAGCGGAGAGTTAAGGAGGCTTTGGCCATTTCCTTTGAGAGGAGCACGCCTAAGCACGATGGTGGTCTTCAGTTCAGTTCTTCTTGGAATATGGTCTTAAGGTGTAACCAATCGGCTCAAGAAGCACAGATTTATACATCTTGAATGTCAAAATCATTAGTCACCTTTCTATGCCCCCCGGCTTGATAGCGTAGATGGTAGCGTATCTGCGTCACTTTCAAGAGGTCCTGAGTTCGAATCTCTGTCAGGGCGAGTTACCTGAATAATGCTTTTCTGGGCTTTTCCCTCAACCTGATAGAGGAATGTCGGGTAACCCTAAGCTCTATGGACCATGGGCTCTTTTGAGCATCATTTCACCTATTCTATTCATCGTCCGATATGACTTAACGTTGCAGTAAGTAAATTACACACAGCAACTAGTTCTCTACACTCACACCGTCTCATGACTTGGTATTTAATTTACTGCAGTCTTTTGTTCAGGACACCGAACATTGGTAGTATTTTGTCATTGATACTTTGTTAGCTCAATTGTAAATCTAATAAATTATAAATGGATTGCTAAAGCCTTTACAACTTTCCCCTGAGTATTCTTTTGTGCTACACGCACTTGTAAGATTCAGGGGTTAATAAGGTATATCTAAGCTATGGCCTAAGGTTTTCTTTCTCCACCTTGTTAACGTGTACTTAAACGCTTCCATTATTGCGTTTAGTACTGCTCAAAGCCCTTGGACTACTTTTGGTAGAAAACGGAATTTTAGTTTAATAAATCCAGGTCTCTGTCTCATAATATGTATCATGCCCAACTAAAAAATAACCTCACAAATGCAGATGTATCAGGGCTGTTCATTAAAGAATGATAATTTTTTATTGTCATAATTTTTGGCTTTAAATTTTAAACTTATTATATTCTCTTAGCTTGATGTGAAACAAATACGCCGTAGTAGTTTCATAGTTGGTACTCCTGGTTCCCGCTTTTGAGATACAGGCATGTTCAGACATTTTCAGTAATACCTATCGCTGGAGGTGAGGAATAATATCCGGCTTTGAAATTCTGCTTTCGTCTCAACAAATCTTCAGTTGAGGCCTATACAATGTTACAGGAGGCCTATGGAGAGTCTGTTATTCACTGAAGTACAAGTCGAAGATTGTTAAAATGTTTAATGAGGGGAGACTGTTAATTTAAAAGGAAGGTGGACCCGGTGCTATAGTTATTGCTCTTACATAAGATAATATCAACACCGCTGTTGTCATTGTGTGAAAGGATGGACTAATTACCTTTAGATCACTTTCTGAAATACTGAGCATTTCACTGGTTGGCATCCACACGTTGGTGACCGAAACATTACACATGAGACGTGTTTGTTCGCGATGGTTTCCAAGAACGTTGACTCCCGAACAAAAGGACATTCGCATGCAGAACTGCATGTAGTTAAAGTTGATGTTAGAGGAAAATCCGGAGTTTCTTTCTAACGTAATCACTGCTGTTGAAACGTGGCTACGTCATTTTGTTCCTGAGAGCAATTTGCAAAGCTCAGTGTGGAAATCTCCTTCATCACCAACCTGCTTCTGCTGGAAGGTTATGGTCATCTTATTCTTTAATATTCATGGAATGGTTTGTCAGCATAATGTACCTGAACACACATCAGAAACTGTCCAATATTACAGGGACATCATGAAGACATTGTAGGTCCATATCAGGCGCAAAAGACCACATTTCCGTGAAGCAGGCTGTAATGCTGCACCACGATAAAGCGCGGCAGCATATTACCAAATCGGTTGCTGGATATCTTGAACAAATCAGCGTGAAATTCATCCCTCACCCTCCCTATAGTACGCATTTAGCCCCCACTGAAATTGTCTGTTCCCTATTTTGAAGAAATGTCTTCATGATAGGCATTAGCCATCATAGGAAGCAATGGTGAATGCCGCGAAGGCGATTTTGAAGGATCTCCAAAAATAGTTTCCATCATGTCTTTGAAGACTGGCAGAAACGCTGAGATCTGTGCATCCCTTTCAGGGGAGACTATTTTGAGCAGGAACATCAAAATTATGATAATTAGTAAAGGTACGTTGCCAAACAAAGAAAGAAATATTGTGACCATTCTTTGTTGAACACCCCCGTATGTTTATGTCATACACGTCCATTGTCGTGGCATACTGGGATAGAGCGTTGTGCTCTGTTTCCCTGCCGGGATAGATCCCATCTGCGCATAGGACGGTTTCCCAATCTGCATGGTAAGGAAATCGAGGAGTTACGTTAGGTAACGAACCCTGCTCTAAAGAGTCAATTTCCCGTTTGGGAGTGTCGTGATGCTGACCACATCTTCTTTCTTGCGTCTGTAGACGTGAGGCCGGCAGTCGGGTTAGCAGGCCCAGGCCCGCCCACGGGCGGTTACGCCGTGAGTTACGTTGTTACATACGCTTAACAACTCAGCAAAGTCCATAGAAAATGAAGAGGATATCAGAGTATATTTCTGGAAAATTAGAGGAATATCGTTAATTAGAAAGGAATTTATACCTTAATGGCCCTTTAAGGCCTCTTTTCCCTTTAAGAAAATAAAACTGAAAAATATTTCAGAAAATAAATAGTTTAGGATGGAGGGTTTGGTTCAATATCTCCTTGACGTATCATTGGAAGATACCGAACAAAAGGTGGGGGAAACCGGAGGACCCGGAGGAAACCCACCCCAACACCATGTTGTTCACCGCAAATCCCACATGGGCGTCGGCTGGGAGCGAATCCGGACCACCCAGGTGAGAGCAAAGGAGGAATATATATTGACTTTGTGGGTTCGTAGAATTAAAGTCAAAGTTGCAGAAATTCAAAAATGTTCTTTATTTCCGAAGAAATACATTTTTTCCACCAGAAATACTTAACAATTGCAACCTTCCGCGATCGTTCAACACAACAAGGAGTTTACTTCTAAAACACCAGTTTCCATTACACCTCTCGTCACGACTCTGCTTACGACTGTCCCTTGGTGAGTCGCGGCTTCCTTATATATACCACGACTCATATTACTAGACAAATCTCGAATATTCTGTAACAAACAAGAAATCGAATTTTCTGTAAGACAATCAAGATGTTACTAGAACGTACATGTTTATCTATCTTATCTGTTTTGACATGCCTTTTATCTCAGCGCTAGCTTTATGTGCTTAGGCAGGCTCTATATCTCACCCGGCACTATCTATCCCTTATTGTTCTGCGCCTCCTTATCGTAAATAATGGGTTCGCAAAAATATATAAACATAAAAAACAAGAAAGACACGCGCCTCTGGTCATCTCTCGATTTTGAATTTTTGGGTGGAATATCATACTTTCACAGTGAGGACGATTATTCATTGGACGATACACTCGCAAGTAAAGTGCGAATTGAAATATGACGCATAATCTGTGGAAAATCATTGATAACACGACCCCTCTGAAGAAAGGTAACACAAAGGACTCCAACGTGACATATACACGCGGAAATGCCTTACAATTCCAGGGCTTGAAGTCATACAACTGCTATAGAGTACGACCAACACTCGTCGAACAAGTCTAATAAATTAAAGTAAGAACTGAAACTTTCTTGGCGACGAATATATAAAATATATTCCCGAGATACAAAACAGGTGTGAAGAGTGTACATCGCCTCCATCATCAGGATATAAATGAATAAGGAAAGTTAATAAACTCTAACTTGAAATTACAAATACCTAACAACCATAAAACATTATCAACAGAGACAAAACGCTATCAACACTCGTATTCCCGAACAAAAGACTGCAGTTAATTAAATGCCAGGTCAAGAGATGCCGTGAGTGTATAAAGCTAGGTAGGACATATAAATGTGACTACTTAATTGCATATTCAAGCTCTATGATATCCCGAAGGGGAGGGGATTCGTCCCCTTCAGCTGCGCTGGTGCGGGCGTTGCGGACACCTAGCACTCGTAGTACCTCTGACGTTACTAGAGGAACTTCGGGCGTACATTCGAGCCCTTCCTGAGTGGGAATTGTTCGTATTGGGTTAGACACGAGGCGGAAGTGGTTACCGAAAATAGTGTGAGATCAGATACGTTTCCGGACGAGGATAAGGGAAGTCATATATTCTCGCGTACTAGCCTGAATAGCTAGTAGAAGGTGTGCTAGACCATCAGGCGGCCCTACCGAGGTTAATCAGTAGCACTCCCCTATACGGTTGGCGCACGTAATTCGCGTATCCACTTCCATCCCATCTTAGGTCCGGAGGACCTGATGGGAGGGGGAGGTTGCTAGAGTGTAGGTCTTGCCCTATGGTAAGCCCCACAGAGGTGCCGGGTGCCCTTTGGGACAGCTCGGTAACCCTCTGGTCGTTAGAGGGGCGGTCAATCTTCACTCTAGGTGCATTACCCTGGTGGATAACCTCGAGCTTATATAATCTCTATAAATATGTGCTTCTTCAGTGGGGGTATTTCCAATTTTAAGGCCGGTTTCCAAAAGTAACGGAACTGAAAGCCAGGATCAAAATTGAGCGTGATCTTCTCGGAGAAATGTCCAAGGCCTCGCTCACCTTCAACTCCAAGTAGCCGCTGTATTACCCCACAATAGTCTTCTTTCGAAATTTGGATCTATTGCCCATATTAATGCAATGCTCTTCCAGTCCAGAATTCTCAGTTTACTGAAAGGGAATGCTCCGTTAATGTTTGTTTATTCTGGTAGTGATGTTCCATCTGGTTTGTCCTATATACGGCGTCCCACATAAACAGGGAATGCGGTACATTCCCGGAACTGCGAAGTCCAGTTTGTTTTTCACCTATCTCAACAGGTGTTTAATCTTCGGAGCTGGCTTGTTGATGATCCTGATGTATTTGGCGACATTTCTGCTGATTCTGCCGGAACCAAATAGCTGCCAAATAAATCAGAACCATCCACAAACCACCTCCGAAGATTAAACACCTATTGAGACCGGATGAAAGACAATCAGGGCTTCCAAGTTTCTGAAGTGTACCGCATTCCCCATGACCGTGGGACATCGTATATAAGACACAGCGGAAGGACTTATCAATACCAGAATAAACGAATAATAAAGGAGCATTCGTTTAAAGCAACCTGAGAAGTTTGGACTGGCAGACCTTTCCTTTTATATGGACCATAGGCCTAACTTTCAGGAGACGACCGTAGTGGCAAAATGCAGTAGTTACTTGTAGCGGAGAGTTAAGGAGGCTTTGGCCATTTCCTTTGAGAGGATCAGGCCTACGCGCGATGCTGGTCTTCAGTTAAGTTCATCTTGGAAGATGGTCTTAAAATGAAATCAATCGGGTCAAGAAGCACAGATTTATACAGCTTGAATTTCAAATTAATTAGTTACCTTTCCATGTCCTAAATGGTTTTCTGTACGCCTCGATAGCATAGATGTTAGCGTGTCTACCTCACGATCAAGAGGTCCCGAGTTCGAATGTCGATCAGGGTGACTTACCTGAATAAGGTATCTCCGCTTTTTTCCCTTATCCTGATAGACGAATGTCGGGTAACTCTACGCTCTGTACAACCTGGGCTCATTTGAGCATCATTTCACCCATTTCTTTCGTCGTCCGATATGACTTAACGTTGGAGGACGTAAACTACGCACACAGCTGGTTTTCTACACTCACACAGTCTCATGAATTGGTATTTAATTTACTACAGACTTTTGTTCCGGGATCCGAACATTGATACTGTTTTGTCATTGATCTTTTGTTACCTCAATTTAGAGCTTAATAACGTTTCTTATTCGTACATATGCTGATGATGGTAGCAATATACGTTCCCGAAACGTTGGCTTCTCATTGTCTTTTCTCCTGTGTTATATTCCGAGTATATCTTGAATATAAATCTAATAAATTATAAGTGGATTGCTATAGCTTTTGAAACTTTCCCCTGAATATTCTTTTGAGTTACACGCACTTGGAACATTCACGGGGTAATTAGGTATAGCTACGCTATGGCCTAAGGCTTTCTTTTTCTCTTTTGTTAACGTGTACCTAAACGCTTCAATTATATCGTTTAATATTGCTCATAACCTTTGAACTACTCTCGGTAGAAAACGGAATTTTAGTTTAATTAATCCAGGACAGTGTCTCATATTATTTCCCATATCCAAGCAACAAATAACTTCACAAATCCAGAGTTTCCAGGACTGTTAATTAATGATTGATTAAATTCTTTACGGTCATAATTTTCCGCGCTAAAGTTCAATCTTATTATATCCTGTTAGCTTAATGAAAAACAAACACGTCGTAGTAGTTTCAATTTTGGTACTCCTGGTTCTCGCCTTTGAGAACCAGGCAAGTTCAGAAATGTTAGTATCGCCTACCGCTGCAATGAAGGTAACTTGCGAGGAACTATACGTGGCTTATAAATTCTGCTTTCTTCTCAAAAAATCTTCAGTTGAGGCCTATACAATGTTACAGGAGGCCTATGGAGAGTCTGTTCTTCCCTACAGCGGAGCTCGAAGGTGGTTTAAAATGTTTAAAGAGGGGAGACATTCAGTTTCACAGGAAGGTGGTTCCGGTGCTCCAGTTACTGCTCTTATTGCAGAAAACATCAACACTGCTGCTGCCATTGTGAGAGAGGATCGAAGAATCACATTAAGATCACTTTCTGAAATACTGAAAATTTTATTGGGTGCCACCCACAACTTGTTGACAGAAATATTACCCATGAGACGTGTTTGTGCGCGATGGATTCCAAGACTGTTGATTCCCGAACAAAATGACATTCGCATGTACGTCTGCATGCAGTTAAAGTTGATGTTAGAGGAAGATCCGGAGTTTCTTACTAACGTAATCAATGCTGATGAAACCTGGCTACATCATTTTCATCCTGAGAGCGAACAGCAAAGTTCAGGATGGAAATCTCCTTCATCACCAACCCCCCAAAATAGCAAAAGTGTTTCCTTCTGCTGGGAAAGTTATGGTCATCTCATTCTTTGATATTCATGGAATTGTTTATCAGCATGTTGTACCTGCACACACACTAATAACTGGACAATACTACAGGGATGTCCTGAAATTATTGCAAGTCCATATGAGGCGCAAAAGACCACATTTCCGTGAAGCAGGCTGGATGCTGCACTACGATAATGCGCGGCCGCCTATTGTCAATGTTGTTGCCCAACATCTTGCAAGAGTCAACATGAAGCGCCAGAAGCACCGTACCTAGTGCCCCATATGACCATTTTCTACTCGCTAACTAGAAGAAAAACTTTTGTGGGAGGCATTGGTAAAGGCTGCGGAAGCAACTTTGAAGGATTTCTCAAACGCGGATTCCAGTATGTCCTTGAAGACTGGCTGAAACCCTGGGACAAGTGCATAGGATTCAGAGGAGCCAATTTTGACAAGGACCATCATAAATTATGAGAGTGAGTAGAGATACGTTGTCAAAAATAAATTTTGACCATTCTTTATTGAGCAGCTCTCGTTTATAAGACTTTGTTTATGTCATACACTTCCATTGCCGTGGCATAGTGCCCTAGAGCGTTGTGCTGTGGTTCCCTACTATGGAAAGAGCCCGGGATCGATTCCACCCGGGCATTGGACAGTCGCTCTCGGCATGGTGAAGAAATCGAGGAGTTACGTTAGGTATCGAACCCCGTTTTGGAATGTCGTGATGCTGACCAAATTTCCTTTCTTGCGGCTGTGGACGTGAGGCCGGCAGTCGGGTGGACTGGGAGGAAACCCACCCCAACGCTATGTCCACAAAACATCCCACTTTTCTGTCGCCTGGGAGCAAATCAGGACCGCCTAGGTGAGAGCCAAGCGGGAATATATAAACAAATATAAAAATACAAAAGACTCGCAAATTTGGACATCCCTCAATTTCCAATTTTTGGGTGGTATATAACACTTTCATAGTGAGAAATTAATACATCGGACGATAGACTCCCATAGAAAGTGCGAACTGAAATATGATGCAGAATCTGTGAAAAATAATCGATGACACGTCCCCGCCGAAGAAAGGTAATACAGTAGACCGCAAGGTCAAAGAAACGAGTGGAAATGCCTTAGAAATCCAGGGATTTAAGTCATAAAACTGCTATAGAGAACGACGAACCACCCGTCGAACAAGTCTAAAAAAAGAGAGATCTGAAATTTTTTTAGCGACGAATATATAAAATATATTTTTGGGAAACAGGCCAACTGAAAAGACGACTAGAAATCCATGTTTCTGAAGCGCACATATCTCTCATCATTAGGATATGAAGGAATAAATCATGTTATTTAAGCCTTAATCTGAGGTAACAAATAGTCAACACCGACAAAACGCTATCAACAAAGGCAAAACTCGACCAATACTCGTATCCCTGAACAAAAGACTGCTTGCAGTATATTAAATACCAGGTCAAGAGATGCCGCGAATGTATAAAGCTAGTTAGATCATAGAAACGTGACTTCGTAATTTGACATTCAAGCTGTATATGAGTCATTCCATGTCAAAACGAACACGTCTGAGACATCACCTTTTTGTATTTTCTCTAATTTTTTTTAACATAAGACCTAAAAGATATTAAATAACCTGTCTATCTTGTTTTTTTGTATGGCATGACTATTTAGAGGTTTATTGTATATTATATTTTCCGTATTTTCGCCTGCTGTATTCTATGAAAATCGTTATAACAAAGATTATATGAATAATGAAATGTTAGTGTTTGAGACATTATGAAGTACGCATATTGCAGTTTAATATGCAATTTTTTTAGTTTCGGTGAAAACAAAGAATGGGCGCCATTTAATGGGGTAGGTTTTTCAAAATGTGTTTGAATTAGCAACTTATTACTTTATAAAAACGAACAAAATTCATTATAATCTTTGAAATATTGTGCATGGAATTTAATTGGTTTCAGAATGGGATTGAAGGAAAACGCGGTGTTATAAATACTTTACTGGTGGCATGTGAGGTGATTCACGTCCGAACCGAGAGCGCTGTGAACACATGGGCGAGCTATCATTTTACTTCCGGTGTTTACCGTTCAGATTTGCATCTATGCATAATAAGTTGAGACGTAGCATGTTGTCAACTGACATTTCTTGTAAGTTCTGTATTGTGTAAGTTTATTTTCATCATGTCAGATTCGTTTCAAAGGAGTTATGTTTACTGTTTTAATCCATTCAAACTAGTTAACCACAGAGTAGGACATAAAACGTTAAGGCCAGTAACCTCAGCAGTGCTCGTTAAACTCAAACTGGTAGGCGTAAAACTATCTTGTGATTTGAAAGTGTGTGACAATTGTCGCAAGAAAATTTCTAAACTGCCAAAGCAACAAAGTACAAGTGAGTTATGTGTACTGATTGCAAGTGAAGGTGCAGGACTAGAAGAATGTGAAAATACAGATAGTGATAGTTTTTCCTGATCCTCCAGTGATGCAGTAAGTATGAACACAAAAGACGCAGCAAGAAATCTGAATGAGAGTTTAGTGGAAATAGGAGAATCGCCTATAAAAAGAAGAAAATTGTCGCAAAAACGTTATCCTCGGAATAAGTTTCAGAAAATATCACAGTCAATGAAGGATAAAGTATTTCATATTGCAGACTCCACTTCAAATGATAATACACATCATTCTGAAATAATACAGAAACTAATAATTTTTTCCATGAAACTGATGACAAAACTCTCAAAATACAAATACTGACGATTTTTGACAGCTGGTCTTACGAGAAAATAAAACAACATTTAGGTGTGTCAACTCACATGATACGAATATCTAAACAGGTGGCTGAAGAAATAGGAATTTTAGGAACTCCAGACACCAAATCAGGAAAAAGCCTTGACCCATCTACATTTAAAGAGGTGTCTGAATTTTATGATTCTGATGATGTGAGTAGGGTTATGCCCAGCAGAAAAAATCTAGATTCTGTTAAAGGAAATGGGAAGAGAATCCATAAACAGAAAAGATTAATACTTTGCAATCTTAAGGAAACTTACCAAAGCTTTAAAGATATGCATGCGGATGTCAGAATTGGGTTTTCAAAATTTGCGGAATTAAGGCCTAAGGAATGTGTACTTCTTGGAACTAGTGGAAGCCATTCAGTTTGTGTTTGTGTTCTTCAGGAAAATGTCATATTAATGCTTGATGATATCAGTATCTATCATCTCACTGCAAATTCAAATCCCATTTTAACTAATTAGAAGGACTGCTTGACACACATCGTCTGTAACCCCTCATCATCTAACTGTTTTTAAAGACATGTAAACCTTGTCCAGGAACTGAAAGTAACACATCATTGACATCAACTGCTTGATGAAGAAGATACTCATGAGATTACCTACAGAGAGTGGGTCACTGTGGATCGCACAAATTTAGAAACCTTGATATCGCCCGTAGAGGATTTTCTAGGCAAATAATCAACAAAACTCAGCAATTTACTTCCACATACATCCATAGCTCAGCAGTAGTATTTATTTTTACGGGAGTGTAAGGAAAATCTGGCATTAGGAGAATGCATAGTCATAGCCGATTTCTCGGAAAATTATGCGTTTGTT
Organism: Mantis religiosa; assembly: GCA_030765055.1. Lineage (NCBI taxonomy): Eukaryota > Metazoa > Arthropoda > Insecta > Mantodea > Mantidae > Mantis > Mantis religiosa. The sequence goes on along the minus strand of JAUKNK010001401.1, from coordinate 178,794 downwards.
ATTCAGGATTTTGTTCAGGGAGTACACTGGAACAATAGTCAGGCCACAATTCATCCATTTGTGGTCTACTATAAAGACAATAGTGACATAAAACATTTTAATTTTATTGCTATTTCGGAATGCTTAAAACACAACACCAGAGCTGTCCACCTTTTCCAAACAAAACTGTTACTGTTTCTGAAACAGAAACTTAGAGTACTGCGTACAGTAATTAATTTTTCAAATGGGTCAAGTGCTCAGCATAAAAATAAAACAAGTTTTTCGAACATCTGTTTACACGATAATGACTTTCAAATTCAAGCAGAAGTGCACTTTTTCGCCACATCCTACGGAATAGGACCTTGTGATGGCATCGGCGGTACTGTTAAAAGACTTGCAATGAAAGCTAGCCTTCAGACTGGAATAGACCCTGTCACAAGTCCAAGAAAACTGTTCACCTGGGCCGAGAAGAACATTTGCAATGTAGTTTTCAACTTTTACTCCGATAGTCAACATAAGGAGCACAATAATGTATCTCGATCAAGATACCAACAAGCAAAAGTGGTGCAAGGCACTTTACAATTGCATTCTTTTGTGCCAATATCTGTATCTCAGGAAGTAATCAAAAACTAGTCGTTGTAAAGCGAAAGGACAGTGGTGGATATCAAAACTATTTAATCAATCTATGATTATTTTTAAATCAATGCAACAAAACATGTGGTGACTGCAAGTGTAAATTTGTGACTGGAATTTCAAACTATGGAATGTCGTGTGATGAATGTGATCAAAGAGAACTATTAATAGTATCATCACTAAGCTTCTGGAAACAGAAGTCATAATTGACCTTGTAGGTAATGATGGCAATGCAACGCAAGATGTGCCGTCAACTGCCACATGGTATGTGTGCGACTTGACCTTGTAAGCAGCGCTGCACGACTTGGTAAGTTACTTAATTTCTCTCTTATTATTTGGAATCCCAATCTGAATTTCTTCCTGAGGTTATATGACATTATGAGGTTAGTTTTAATTTTTTTTCGGATTTTTTTTTTTTTTTTTTTTTTTTGGTAATGAGCTAAAATTGATAATGATATTTGTAACGTTAATGCCTTTCTGAAAATGCAAATATTACACGAAAAATTTTTTGTTTAATGTGTAAATTTAGTATACATTTCCATTTAGTAAATGGGCCAAAGAGTATATTTTTCTGGCAAAAATAAGCAGGTATATTTACATTAATGTAGAACGATGCACGCAAAATACCCAAATGTTTAATGCTCTTTATTGGCCAAAAACTTAAACCAGAGACTAACAAAAAAAATGTGTATCAATTTTTCCTTCATTGAACATATAAACTCAATTACAATGAAATCGGAGACATGAAGGTCAATTTCCCCTGAAATTTGTGCGATTTGACATGGAATGACTCATATGTCTGTGCTGTTGATCCGGTTGATTTCTACTTCTAAGGCCGGTTTCCAAGATTATCTGAACTAAAACCCAGCATCACGACTAAGCGTGCTCCTTCAGATAAAGTAGCCAAAGCATCCTTTAACACTCCACTTCCAGCAACTGCTGCATTTTGCCAAGATCGTCGTCTCCCGGATGTTGTCTCTATGCTCCATATCAAAACAATGCTCTGTCAGGCCAAGCATTTCAGGTTGCATTTAGCGAATGCTCTGTTCATGTTCGTTTATTCTAGTAGCGATGGTCCGTCCGGTTTGTCTTATATACAGCGTCTCACATATGCAGGGAATGCAGTACACACCTGGAAATGTGAAGTCCCGTTTGCCTTTCACCGGTCTCAACAGGTGTTTAAGTTTCGGAGCTGGCTTGATGATCCTGATGTATTTGCAGAGATTTCTGCCGATTCTGCGAGAACCCAACTGTCGCCAAACAAATCAGAACGGTCCACAAGCCACCTCCGAGGATTAAACACTTATTGAGACCGGATGAATAGCAAACAAGCCTTCCAAGATTCGGAAGTGTACCGTTCCCTATTAATGTGGGACACCGTATATAAGACACCGGAAGGACTTACCAATACCCTAATAAACGAACATTAAAGGAGCATTCGTTTAATACAACCTGAGAAGATGGTACTGGCTGAACTTTCCTTTGATATGGACCATAGAGCCAACTTTCAGGAGACCACCGTCGTGGGAAAAAGCTGCAGCTACTGGTAGCGGAGAGTTAAGGAGGCTTTGGCCATTTCCTTTGAGAGGAGCACTCTTAATCGCGATGCTGGTCCTCAGTTCATTACTTCTTGGAAGATGGTCTTAAAATGGAATCAATCGGCTCAAGAAGCAGAGATTTATACAGCTTTAATGTCAAACTAATTAGTCACCTTTCTATGTCCTATCTAGTTTTCTGCACGACTCCGTATCATAGGGGGTAGAGTGTCCACCTCACGTTCAAGTGCTCCCGAGTTCGAGTCTCGGTCAGGGTGACTTACCTGAATAAGGTTTTACCGGGATTTTCCCTTAACCTGATAGACGAATGACAGGTAACTTTAAGATGTTTGGATCCTGGACTCATTTGAGCATCATCTCACCCACTCCATTCATCGTCCGATATGGCTTAATGTTGGTGGACACACAGAACAACTAATTTTCTACACTCACATTGGCTCATGACTTGGTATTTAATTTACCGCAGTCTTTTGTTCAGAGATCCGAAGATTGGTGGTGTTTTGTCATTGATATTTTGTAAGCTCAATTTAGAGTTCAATAAAATTTCTTATTCGTTCATATCCTTTTGATGAGAGCGATCTACGCTTTCCGAAACGCCGGTTTCTAATCGCCTTTTCACCTGGCGTGTATCCCGAGAATACCTTGAATATAATTCTAATAAACTATAAGTGGATTGCTAACGCTTTTGAATCTTTCTTCTGAGTATTCTGTTTGTGCTACACGCACTTGCAATATTTACGGCGTAATTAGGTATATATATGCTATAGCCTAAGGTTGTCACTCTCTGTCTTGTTGACGTGTACCAAAACGCTTCCATTCTTGCGTTTAGTATTGCTTAAAATCATTGGACTACTTTTGGTAGTAAACGATATCTTAGTTTAATTAATCCAGGACTCTGTCTCAGAGTATTTCCCATATCCAAACAACAAATAACTTCACAAATCCAGATTTTCCAGGACTGTTAATTAAAGAATAATCTTATTTTTACGGTCATATTCATTTGCGCTAAAATTCAACTGTATTATATTCTGTTAGCTTAATGTGAAACAAACACGCCGTAGTAGTTTCATTGTTGGTACTCCTCCAGGTTCTCGCCTGTGAGAGCCAGGCTATTTCCGATAGGTTTAGTATCACCTGCCGCTGCAATGGAGGTAACACGCGTGGAACAATGCGCCATTGAAATTCTGCTTTCGTCTCAACAAATCTCAAGTTGGGGCCTATACAATGTTACAGGAGTCCTATGGAGAGTCTGTCCTTCCCTACAGCACAGCTCGAAGGTGGTTTAAAATGTTTAAAGAGGGGAGACAATCAATATCAAAGGAAGCTGGACCCAGTGCTCCAGTTACTACACTTATGGCAGATAACAAACACTGCTGATGCAATTGTGAGAGAGGATCGGCGAATTAAATTAAGATCAATTTCTGAAATACTGAGCATTTCATTCGGTGCCACCGACATGTTGGTGACAGGAACATTACACATAAGACGTGTTTGTGCGCGAAGGGTTCTAAGATTGTTGATTCCCGAACAAAAAGACATTCGCGTGGAGGTTTGCATGCAGTTAAAGTTGATGTTATTGTAAAATCCGGAGATTCTTTCAAACGTAATCACTGCTGATGAAAGTTGGCTACATTATTTTGATCCTGAGAGAAAACAGCATAGCTCAGCAAGGAAATTTCCTTCATCACCAACCCCCAAAAAGCAAAAGTGGTTCCTTCTGCTTGGAAAATAATGGTCATCTCATTCTTTGATATTCCTGGAATGGTTTGTCAGCATATTGCACCTACACACACATCAGTAATGGGACAATACTACAAGGATGTCATCAAGACATTGCAAGTCCATATCAGGCACAAAGACCACATTTCCGTGAAAAGTTGTTGCCGGATATCTTGAACAAATCAACGTGAAATGCATGCCTCACCCACCATAAGGTACGCGTTTAACCCCATCTGACCTTTTCTGTTCCCTAACGTGAAGAACCTCCTTCGTGGGAGGCATTAGCCATCATCGGAAGCAGTGGTGAAGGCTGCGGAGGCGGTTTTGAAGTATCTGTCAAAAATGATTTCCAGTATGTCTTTGAAGACTGGCAGAAACGCTGGGACAAGAGCATCGCATTCAGGGGAGACTATTTTGAGAAGGACCATCAAAAGTATGAAAGTGAGTAAAGGTACGTTGTCACAAAATAAACGTTGAACATTCTTTGTTGAACAGCCCTCGTATATATTTATTTGTTTATGTCATACACGTCCATTGCCATGGCATAATGGGCCAGATTTGGCTACTCTGCATGTTGAAGAAATCGAGGAACTACTTTGGGTAACGTACCATGGACTAGAGAGTCAACATCCCGTTTTGGAGTGTCGTGATGCTGACCACATCTCCTTTCTTGCGTCTGTGGACCTGAGGCCGGCAGTCGGGTTAGCAGGCTCTGGCCCAGTAACACGAGTTTACGCCGTGGGTTACGTAGTTACATACGCCTAACAATTGAGCAAAGTTCATACACAACGAAGAGGATATCAGAGAATATTTCTAGAAAATGAAAGGGAAAACTTCAATTTGTAATTCATTTATACCTTAATGGTACTTTAGGGCCTCTTTTCCCTTTAGGAATATAAATCTGAAAAATATTTCAGAAAAGAGATACATTAGGATGGAGGGTTTGGTTCAATATCTCCTTGGCGTATCATTGGAAGATACTGAACAAAAGGCAAGTTTGAACTTGACACTTTCTTTTAACTTCACACACACAGACACACAGACACAGGCTTACTCAAAAAACATTTTTGAAACCCCTCCTTTCAGTTACGGTGCCCATCATGATAGACATAAGAATTTTGTTCATATTTGAAACAATTGTAATATATTTTTACTGTTATATTCCTGATATACTGCCTCTAACCAATTAAAATTACGTACGTCATCATCATCCACATTGTAGTGTTTTATAAGAAAAAAAGCAAAAACCAAGCAATTACATAGAAATGATACCCTGCTGTCATCCATAACTGGTATCACAAGGATTATTTTACGTGGGCCCTTCTACACGGTTTACCACAGACATATTTGATTGCGGTCACCGCGACACCAAACAAGGACTTCCAACTATCAGTGAATGACCAGTCCACTTCGTGTCACCGTCGGTTGCCTGAAGGTTTCTCAGTCGTACTAATCAAAATCAGTTTCGAATTACAGGAACACGGCGTAAGCAGTAGTTTAAGTGCTTACTAAAAGAGTTAAGTGAGCTTTAAAACATTGCCGGCCTTTGCAGCCCTGTTCGCTAGTGTGTGTATTTTTAGCACCCGCCTATTTGAGGGTTGCGGGTTGGAGTCTCGCCTTTGGCATGGGTGTTTATATTAAAGTGTATATATGTAAAAGTACAGGAAGCAAAATGCAATGAAATGGAAATAATAAATAAGGTAAAATAAAGAAAAAAATATATATATATTTAATCCTCCCTTCCTCAAGTATAGGTATTAGAATTCTGAATCGCTTTGTTTCCTGCAGAGCGAAGAAGCCCAAGCATATTGACCTGATAGATGAGATCAGGTTTGGAGGGCTGGCCCAAGGCCTGGGATAATTTAATGATGGAGCTATTGTTGGAATAATGGTGTGGGAAACAGGAGTACCAGGAGGAAACCCACCCCAACGCCATGTTGTCCACCACAAGTCCTAATTTACGGTCGCCTGGGAGCGAAACCTGACCACTTAGCTGAGAGCCAAGCGGGAATATCAAAGTAAAAAGGACACACAAATTTAGTCATCCCTTGAGTTTGAATTTCTGTGTGGAATATAATACTTTCATAGTGGGAAGGTAATACATCGGACCATAGACTTGCATACAACGTGCGAATAGAAATATGATGCAGAATCTGTGAAAAATCATTGATAATACGACCCCTCCGAAGAAAGGTAATACAGTAGACTGCAAGGTCGAAGAAACGCGCGGAAATGTCTTAGAATTCCAGGGCTTGAAGTCATACAACTGCTATATAGAACGACCAAAAACTCGTTGAACAAGTCTAATAAATTGGCAAAGAATATATTCAATAAATTCTCGGGAATTACGCCAGATGAAAATACGATTAGAAGTCGATGTATCGGAAGCATACATCTTTCCCATCATTAGGATATGAAGGAATAAAGGTATGTTGCCAAAAAAATCGTGACCTTTCTTTGATCAGCACCCCTCATATATTTGTGTTAGAAACGTCCACTGCCGTAGCACAGTGAGCTAGAGCGTTTTGCTCTGGTTCTCTGCAATGGAATTAGCCCGGGATCGATCCCACCCGAGCAGGTAGGACAGGTGCCCACTCGAATTGGTGAGGAAATCGAAGAGCTAATGTAGGTAACGAATCCTGTACTAGGGAGTAAACTTCCCGTTTTGGAGTGTCATGATGCTGAACACATCTCCTTTCTTGCGTCTGTGGACGTGAGGCCGGCAGTCGGATTAGCAAGTCCTGGTCCGCTAACGGGCGGTGACGCCGTGGATTACGTTGTTGCGTACGATGAGGAAAGTGCATACACAATGAAGAAGACTTCAGAGAACATTTCTATAAAATTAAAGAAAGAAATTTAATTTGTAATTGAATTATTACTTAATGGCTCTTTAGACCCCTTTAACCTCTTTAATCTCTTTAGAGATGGGATTTCTTAGGATGGAGGCTTTGGTTGAATATCTTGACGTATCCTTGGAAGATACTGAAGAGAACGCCTGGTTTGTATCTGCCTTTTTGTTTTCTCTTTGCACTATTTACAGGGAGAATCGCACACACACATTTACCCAAAACATTTTTAAAACCCCTCCTTTCAGTCACGGTGTCCAATTAGATACACATAAGTACCTTGTTCCTTTTTGAAACAATTTTAATATACTTTTTGTGCTATATTCCGGATATACTGGCATTAACCAATTATTATTACGTACTGCAGATGTCCTGACAAAACATTTCCGGCCCCCCTCCGTAGCAGTATTCGCTAGTGTGTGTATTTCTAGAATCCGCCGATTGAAGGGTTGCCTTTGGCATGGTTGTTTATATGGATAGTGAATATATGTAAAAGTACAGGAAACAAAATGTAATGAAATAGAAATAGCAAAAAACGGCAAAGTAAAGAATATATATTTCTACGTTTACCTTGCTCACGAATGCTGGTGTTAGGAGTCGCCTGGTTTTCTTCAGAGCGATGTATCCCAAGCATATTGACCTGATATATGGGATAAACGTTGAAGGGTCGACCCAGCGCCTGGGATGAATGAATGATGGAGCAATTGATGGAATGATGGTGTGGGAAACAGGAGTGCCTGGAAGAAACCCACCCCAACACCATGTTGTCCACAACAAATTCCACTTTGTTGTCGTGTGGGAGCGAATCCGGTCCACCTAGGTGAGAGCCAAGCGGGAATATATATGAAGACACGTAACTTTGGTCATTCCTCGATTGTAAATTTTAGGGTGGAATATAATACTGTCACCCAAACGTCGGAATTCCCGATAGAACCGGCCGATAGTAGGGCCAGACGGAAAGTATTGAGTCAACGCCTACCCATTTATCACGTGTCACTAACTGAAGGGATGATTAGGAGAGCGGCGCGAGCCCTGTGCCGTCTCTTTCTCCTCCCACCAGACGTCTCGAAACCTCGGGATAATTTTGCGCGCCGCGAACCTTCCAGAAACGACGATCTTCCCTATATAAGGCCTGTAGTTGGCTAGTCAGTGAGTTCTTTGCGAGCAGCGGTGAGGAGCGCCGATTGAGCGGACGGACTGGAAGACGGTGTACGTGTATCAGAGGAGTTGTACGTAGGTGTGAGCTTGCAATGGACCTGTGACAGACGAACTCGTAAATTGTAATTGTGTGCGCTAAGTAATTCTATTTAATCGGCAAGTGCTCCAACTGTAATTCGGTGGAAATGAAGAACACTTTGAGTTTGTGCAATTGGACTTTTAATTTCGCGAACCCACAAAGTCACAATACGTTCATATTGAGAAAGTAATACATAAGACGATAAAGTCGCAGAGAAATTGCGAATTAAAATATGATGCACAATCTGTGAAGAATGATTGATAAGGCGACCCCTCCGAAGAAAGGTAGCACAGTTTACGCAGTATTACGCAGGTCACAAGCGCACAGAAATACCTTAGAAATCCAGGCTCGGCTCAAGAAGCACAGATATATACAGCTTGAATATCAAATTAATTAATCACCTTTCTAAGTCCTAAATAGTTTTCTGCCCGCCTCGGTAGCGTAGATGGTAAACTGTCTGTCTCACGTTTAAGAGGTCCCGAGTTACAATCTTGGTCAGGGCGAGTTACCTAGATAACGTTTTTCCGGGGTTTTCCCTTATCCTGATAGAGGAATATAGAGTAAATTCAAGCTCTATGGACCCTGGGCTAATTTGAGCATCATTTCACCCATTGCATTCATCGTCCGATACGACCTAACGCTAGAGGACGTAAATTACACACACAACTAGTTTCCTACACTCAACCCATCTCATGACCTGGTATTTAACTTACTGCAGACAGTCTTTGGTTCAGGGATGCAAACACTGGTAGTGTTTTGTCATTGATCTTTTGTTATCTCAAATTATAGCTTAATAATATTTCTTGTTCGTTCATACCCTGATGACAGCGATGTACGTTCCCCAAACGACGGTTTCTAATCGTCTTTTCACCTGGCTTGTATCCCGAGAATATCTTGAATCTAAATCTAGTAAATTGTAAGTGGACTGCTAAAGATTTTCAATCTTTTCCCTGAGTATTCTTTTGTGCTACACGCACCTGGAATATTTAGGGCGTAATTAGGTATAGCTATGTTTTAGCCTAAGGTTTTCTTTCTCCCTCTGTGTTAACGTGTACCTAAAGTGTACGCTTCAATTCTAGCGTTTAATATTTCTCAAAACCACTGGACTAATTGTGGTAGAAAACGGTATCTTATCTTAATAAATCCAGGGCTCTGTCTCATAATATTACAATGTTCAAATAATAAATAGCTTCACAAATCCAGATGTACGAGAACTGTGTAATTAAGAATGATCATAAGTTTTTTATGTTCATTAATTTTCACAATAAAATTGAAACTTACTATATTCTGTTAGCTTATGGGACAAAAACACGACGTAGTAGTTCCATTGTTGGTACTCCTGGATCCTGTCTGTGAGAACCAGGCAAGTTTAGACTTGTACCGTATCGCCTTCCGCTGAAATAGAGGTAACACGGGAGGAAACATATGCGGCATTGAAATTCTTTCAAATTCTTTCTTTCTTTGAAATCCAAACATATCTTTATTTCCGTAGAAATGCACTCTGTCCTCCAGCAGAATTACGTAACACACTAATGCAATCTTCCAAGGTTATTGACCACGACAAAGAGTTCACTTCCAAAACACCAGTTTCAATTACAACTCTCGTCACGACTCTGTTTACAACTTTCCCTTGGTGAGTCGCGGCTTCCTTATACATACATATACATGCATACCACGACTCATATTACCAGACATTTCCGGAATACTCTCTAACAAGGAATCGAATTTTCTGTAAGACAATCAAGATGTAGCAAGGCTATTCCTTTTTATCTTATCTGTTCTGGAATGCATTTTATCTCCGCGCTGGATTTGTCTGCTTAGGCAGGCTCTTTATCTCACCCGTCACTATCTGTCCCTTATCGTTCCGCTCCACGCTATCGTAAATAATGTGTTCGCAAAAATATATAAACATAAAGGAATAAGAAAGACACGCGCATTTGTTCATCTCTCGATTTTGAGTTTTTGGGTGGAATATAATACTATCATAGTGAGAAAGTAATACATCGGACGTTAGATTCGCATACAAAGTGCGAATTCAAATATGATGCAGAATCTGTGAAAAATCAGTTATAACACGATCCCTACGAAGTAAGGTGATACATTAGACTGCAAGGTTACAGAAACGCTCGGAAATGCCTAGAATTTCTGGGCTTGAAGTCATACGACTGCTATAGAGGATGACCAACAACTCGTCGAACAAGTCTAATAAATTAAATTAAGATCTCTAACTTTCTTGGAGACGAATATATAAAATATATTCCCGAATATAAAACAGGTAAGAAGACCGTACATCGATGCCATTGTCAGAACACGAACGAATAAGGAATGTTAATAAATTCTAAATTGAAATAACAAAAACCCAACATCGACAAAACACTATCAACAAAGACAAAACACTATCAACACTCGTATTCCCGAACAAAAGACTGCTTGCAGTAAATTAAATACCAGGTCAAGAGATGGCGTGAGTGTATAAAGCTAGGTAGGACATAGAAACGTGACTACCTAATTTGATATTAAAGCTGTAAGATATCCCGTAGGGCAGGAGATTCGTCCCCTTTAGCTGCTGTGGTGCCTGCGCTGCGGACACTTAGCATTCGTACGACCTATGACGTTACTAGAGAAACCTCGGGCGAATATTCCAGCCCCTTCCTGAATGGGAGTTGTTCGAAATGGGTTGGACTCTGATGCCGTATTTATTAGTCGTATGGTTAAATACAATTTAATAATGAATATAATAAATATTACGGATGGATAAGCACATGAAATGAAGCCATAGTATTTAAATTAAATAACTAGGATGCGAGTAAATATTTTAATTCAGAGCTAACGTAATACATGGTTGTTGGTGTATGCGATTAAAATGTTACTTATAAGGGACTTTGCGTGCCTTGGGTCTCTACCTGAGACATTAGTAACCGGTCTGTACTGGATTAAGCGTGGGCCAGACCAGTTTTTCGGGAAAATAACCAGAAGTTGGTGGTTCGCTAACTTAGAGTATTTCTGAGAAAATAGCCTGAGGCGAGGCCATATCTGCTTTTGGTACAAGAAGATGAGGTTAATCGTCCTTCTTCTGGTCCAAGACGTGGTACGGTACAGACGTGTTTGCCTGCCGGTGACAAAAATTTCGGATTGCGCCGAGAAGTAACAGTCAGTAGCGCGAATCTTATAAAGTAACCATCTCTCTCAGCAGTGAGTGAAGCGGCGGAGTATATTTTTAAATAATGTTGGCGAATTATTCCGTAGTGATAAATTTCAGCAATTAAGCGTAGTTTTAACGTGATAATGGAAATCTATAATAATTTGATCGGGACATGTCGGCAACTCATGGTGAACTGTGAACACGAAACTAAGCTGAGTAGTTAAGCGATTACAAGGAACTGTGTTGTTTTATTTCGTCAACCTATCTCACGCATACCCTGCAGATAACGTAGTCTCAGCTCTAATGACTAGCCAGGGCAAGGAAATAGTCAACTTATAGAGCTACTCTACCAAACGACCAGACCATCGCGACCCAGGCTGGTGAGACCTCATCAAGAGCGGCTGCTACACAAGTTGAGATAGCATCTGCAGCAACCGGGAGGTAAGGCGACAACTCGAGGGGGAAGTGGTTCCCGAATACCGTGTGTGATCGGGTACGTCTTAGGATGGGGTTGAGGGATGCCTCATATTCCCGCGTACTGGCCTGCATAGCTAGTAGAAGGTGAGGTAGATCACCAGGCGGCCCTAACGAGATTAATCAGTAGCTTCCTGCTTTGGGGATTTCGCGCGTAACTCGCGTAACCACTTCCATCCCATCTTGATTCCGGAGGACCTGATGGGGCAGGGGGTTGTTAGTGTCTAGGTCTTGCCCTATGGTAACCCCATAGAGGAGCCGGGTGCCCTTTGGGACAGCTCGGTAACTGAATGGTCGTTAGAGGGGAGGTCAATCTTCACTCTGTGTGGATTGCACTGGTAGATACCCTCGAACTTATATAAGCTGTATAGATCTGTGCTGCTTCAGCGGGGGATCTCCATTTTAAGGCCGGTTTCCAAGAGTAACGGAACAGAACAGCAGTATCACGATTGAGCGTGCGTCTCTCGGAGGAATGGCTAAAGCCTCGCTAACCCTCTACTCCCTGTAGCTGATGCATTTACCCCACGATGGCCTTCTTTCGAAATTTGGATCTATTGTCCATATCAATGCAATGTTCTTCCAGTCCACACTTCTCTGTTTACAGTAAGCGAATGCTCCGTTCATGTTAGTTTATTCTGGTAGCGATGGTCCGTCTGGTTTGTCCTATATACGGCGTCCCACATACACCAGGGAATGCGGTACATTACCGAAACTGGGAAGTCCAGTTTGTCCTTCACCGGTCTCAACAGGTGTTTAATCTTTGGAGCTGGCTTGTTGATGATCCTGATGTATTTGGCAAGATTTCTGCTGATTCTGCCGGAAAGAAATAGTTGCCAAATAAATCAGAGCCATCCACAAACCACCTACGAAGATTAAACACTTATTGAGACCGGATGAAAGACAAACAAAACCTCCAAGTTTCTGAATTGTACCGTATTCCCTATTAATGTGGGACACCGTATATAAGACACACTGGAAGGACTTAACAATACCAGAATAAACGAATATTAAAGGAGCATTCGTTTAATGCAACCTGAGTTGTCTGGACTCCCAGAGCTTTCCTCTGATATGGACAACAGAGGCAACCTTCAGAAGACGACAGTCGTGGGAAAATGCATGTTACTGGTAGCGGAGGGTTAAGGAGGCTTCGTCCATTTCCTTTGAGAGGAGCACGCTTAATCGCAACGCTGAGTTTCCGTTCAGGTCTTCTTGGAAGATGTTCTTAAAATGGAATCAATCGGCTCAAGAAGCACAAATCTATACAGCTTGAATGTCAAATTAATTAGTCACCTTTCTATGACCTAACTAGGTTTCTTCGCGCCTCAGTAGCGCAGGTGATAGCGTGTCTAACTAAAGTTCAACAGGTCCTGAGTTCGAATCTCGGTCAGGGTGACTTAACTAAATAAGGTTTTTCAGGTGTTTTCCCTTATCCTGATAGACGAAAGTCGGGTATCTCTAAGCTCCATGGACCCCGGACTCATCTGAGCATCATTTCACCCATTCCATTCATCTTCCGATATGACTTAACGTTGGAGGACGTAAATTACACACACAGCAACTAGTTTTCTACACTCACTCCATCTCATGGCTTGTTATTTAATTTACTACTGTCTTTTGTTCAGGGATCCAAACATTGTCTGTTTTTTGTCATTGATCTTTTGTTAGCTCAATATATAGTTTAATAACATTTCATATTCATTCGTATCTGATGATGGGAGCGATCTACGCTTCTCGAAACGTCGGTTTCTAAACGTCTTTTCACCTGGCTTGTATCCCGAGAATATCTAGAATGTAAATCTGATAAATTATAAGAACATTGCTATAGCTTTTGAAACTTTCCCCTGAGTATTTTTTGTGTTACACACGCTTGGAATATTCAATGGGTAATGAGGTATAGCTACGTTATGGCCCAAGTTTTTCTTTCTCCCCCTTGTTAACGTGTACCTAAACGTTTCATTTCCTGCGTTTGATATTGCTTAAAACCATTGGACTAGGTTTGATAGAAAACGGCATTTTAGTTTAATATATCCAGGACTCTGTTTCACAATATACATCATGTCCAAATAATAAATAGCTTCTCAAATACAGATATGCGTGGGCCGTTCATTAATGAATGAACGTAACTTTTTACGGTCATAATTTTTGGCACTAAAATTCAGTATTATTATATTCTGTTAGCTTAATGTGAAACAAACACGACGTAGTAGTTTCATTGTTGGTAGTCCTGGTTCCCGCCTGTGAGAACCATGCAAGTTCAGACATGTTCAGTATCGCCTACCGCTGTAATGGAGGTAACACGCGAGGAAAAATATGCGGCTTCGAAATTCTCCTTTCTTCTCAAAAAATCTTCAGATGAGGCCTATAAAATGCTACAGCAGGTCTATGCAGAGTCTGTTCTTCCCTACAGCACAGCTCAAATGTGGTTTAAAATTTTAAAAGAGGGGAGTCAATTTCAATGGAAGGTGGAGCTGGTCTCCAGTTAGTGCTCTTATGCCAGCAAACATCAACACTGCTGCCGCCAATGTGAGAGAGGATCGACGAATTACATTAAGACCACTTTCTGAAATACTGAACATTTCACTGGTTGCCACCCACAAGTTGGTAACAGAAACATTACATATGAGACGTGTTTGTGCACGATGGATTTCAAGACTGTTTATTCCCGAACACAACGACATTCGCTTGCAAGTCTGCATGCAGTTAAAGTTGATGTTAGAGGAATATCCGGAGTTTCTTTCAAACGTAATCACTGCTGCTGAAACTTGGCTACGACATGTTGATCCTGAGAGCAAACAGCAAAGCTCAGTTTGGAAATCTCTTTCATCACCAACGTCCAAAAGGCAAAGGTGGTTGCTTCTGATGGAAACGTTATGGTCATCTCATTCTTTGATATTCATGGAATGGTTTGTCAGCTTTTCGTACCTGCAAACACATCAGGAACTACACAATACTACAGGAATGTCATGAAGACATTGCAAGTCCATATCAGTCGCAAAAGACCACATTTCCGTGAAGCAGGCTGAACGCTGCACCACGATAGTGCGCGGCCGCATATTTCCAAAGTTGTTGTCGGATATCTTGAACAAATCATTGTGAAATGCATAACTCACCCTCCATATGGTACGCGTTTAGCCCCACCTGACTTTTCTGTTCCCTATCTTGAAGAAACGCGTTCGTGGGAGGCATTAGCCTTCATCAGAAGCAGTGGTGAAGGCTGCGGAGGCAATTTTGAAGGATCTGTCAAAATTAGTTCCAGCTTGTCTTTGAAGACTGGCAGAAACGCTAGGACAGCAGCATCGCATTCAAAGGAGACTATTTTGAGAAGGACCATAAAAAATATTAGGGTGAGTAAAGGTACGTTGTCAAAAAAGAAAGTTTGAACGTTCTTTACTGAAAAGCACTCGTATATAAGATTTTGGTTGTCATACACGTCCATTGCCGTGGCATAATGGGCTAGAGCGTTGTGCTCTGTTTCCCTGCCGGGATCGATTCCATCCGCGCATTGGACAGTTGCCCACTCGGTATGGTAAGGAAATCGGGGAGCTACGTTGGTTAACGTACCCTGGACTAGAGAGTCAACTTCCCGTTTTGGAGTGTCGTGTTGCTGACCACATCTCCTTTCTTGCATCTGTGAACGTGAGGCCGGCAGTCGGGTTAGCAGGCTCTGGCCCGGTAACGGGCGGTTACGCCGTGGGTTAAGTTGTTACATACGCTTAACAATTGAGCAAAGTTCATACACAATGAAGAGGGTCTCAGAGAATATTTCTATAAAATGAAAGGCAAAACTTTAATTTTTAATTGATTTATACCTTAATGAACTCTTAGAGCCTCTTTTCCCTTTAAGAATATAAATCTGAAAAATATTTCAGAAAAGAGATACATTAGGATGGAGGGTTTGCTTCAATATTTCCTTGACGTATCATTGGAATGTACTGAACAAAAGTCAAGTCTAAATTTGACTTTTTGTTTTAACTTTACACTATTCATAGGGAGAATCGCGGGCGCACACACACACACACACGCGCACACGCACACTCACACGCACACACACATACACACATACACACACAAATTTGCTCAAACATTTTTAAAACCCCTCCTTTCAATCACGGTGCCCATCATGATAGATACGTGAATTTTGTTCATATTTAAATTAATTTTAATATATTTTTACTGCTATGTTCCTGATATACGTCCTTTAACAAGTTAAAATTACGTACATCATCATCACCATCATCATTATTCACATTGTAGTGTTTTAAAAAAAGAAGCAAAAACCAAGCTACTACATTAAATGATGCCCTGCTGTCATCCATACATGATATCACAACAATTATTTTACGTTATTTCATCGTTTACCACATTTGACTGCGGTCACCGTGACACTAACTCACGACTTCCAGCTTTGAGTGGATGTCTAGCGCACTCCGTGTCACCGTAATCATCATGGCTATTCAAGTTTGTTGCCTGAAGTTGTCTAAGTCGTCCTATTCAAAACCGGTTTCGAATTACAGGAAAACGGTGTAAGTAGCAATGTAAGTGCATACTAAAAGAGTTAAGTGAGTTTTAAAACATTGCCGGCCCTCGCAGCTGTGTTCGCTAGTGTGTGTATTTCTAGCATTCACCGATTAGAGGGTTGCGGGTTTGAGTCTCGCCTTTGGAATGGGTGTTTATATGGGGAGTGTATATATGTAAAAGTACAGAAAACAAACTGTAATGAAATGGAAATAATAAAAAACGGTAAAATAAACAATATATATTCTTTAAACTCCCCTAGTTCACGAATGTTGGTGTTGGGAGTCGCTTCGTTTCCTTCAGAGCGAAGTAGACCAAGCTTATTGGCCTGATAGATCAGATCAGTGTTGGAGAATCAGCCCAAAGCCCGAGATGAATGAATTATGGAACATTTGGTGGAATGATGATGGGGTAAACCGGCGGACCTGGAGGAAACCCACCCCAACACCAAGTTGTTCACCACAAATTCTACTTTGCGGTGGCCTGGGTGCGAATCCGGACCACCTAGGTGAGAGTTAAGGGAAAACATATTGTGACTTTGTGGGTTCGTGGAATTAAAAGTCCAAGTTGCAGAAATTCAAAAGGTTCTTTATTTCCGCAGAAATACGCTTACAGTAGCACAATAAGGTAACACATAAATACAGTCCTCCAAGGTCTTGACCACAACAGAGGGTTCACTTCCAAAACAACAGCTTCAATTACAACTCTCGTCATGACTGTGTTTACAACTTTCCCTTGAGGGGTCATGGCTTCCTTATACATACATCTACTCATATTACTACACATTTTCCGAATAGTCTGGAACAAACAAGAAATCGAATGTTCTGTAAGACAATCAAGATGTCACTAGAACGTACATATTTTTTCTAACTTATCTGTTTTGACATGCCTTTTAGCTCAGCGCTAGTTTTATCTCCTTAGGCAAGCTCTTTATCTCCGGCGATTAATATCTGTCCCTTATCTCTCTGCGTCGCGCCTTCGTATATAATGAGTTCGCGACAATATATATCAATAAACAAAGAAACACGCAACTTTGTTCATCCCTCGATTTTGGTATTCTGGGTGGAATATGATACTTTCATAGTCTATCGGACGATAGACTCGCAAAGAAAGTGTGAATTAAAATATGATGCAGAATCTGTGAAAAATCATTGACAACATGATCCCTCCGAAGTAAGGTAATACAGTGGACTGCAAGGTCACAGATATGCGCGGAAATGCCTGACAATTCCAGGGCTTGAAGTCATACAACTGCTATAGAGAACGACCAACAACTCGTCGAACACGTCTAATAAATTAAAGTAAGATCTGAAACTTGTTGGCGACGAATATATAAAATATATTCCCAGGATAAAAAAACAGGTAAGAAGACCGCGCAATGATACCATCATCAGGATATGAACGAGTAAGGAAGGTTAATAAACTCTAAATTGAAGTAACAAAAACCCAACAACAACAAAACAATACCAACAAAGACAAAACACTATCAACACACGTAAACCTAAACAAAAGACTGTTTGCAGTAAATTAAATACCAGGTCAAGAGATGGCGTGAGTGTGTAAAGCTATGTAGGTCATAGAAACGTGACTACCTAGTTTGATATTCAAGAGGTAAGATGTCCCGTAGGGCAGCGGATTCGTCCCCTTTTGATGCCGTGGTGCAAGCGTTGCGGACCCCTGGCACTCCTAACACCTCTGACGTTACTAGAGGAACCTCGGGCGTACATTCGAGCCCCTCCCTGAATGGGAGTTGTTCGTATTGAGTTGGAACTGAGGGGGAAGTGGTTCCCGAAAACAGTGTGAGATCGGGTACGTCTTCGGACGGGGTTGAAGGAAGCCATATATCCCCGGGTTCTGGCCTGCATAGTTAGTAGAAAGTGTGGTAGATCACCAGGCGGCCCTCCCGAGGTTAATCAGTAACCCTTCCCTTTGGGCTTGGCGCGCGTAGTTCGCATATCCACTTCCATCCCATCTTGAGTTTGGAGGACCTGATAGGGAGGGGGGTTGTTAGTGTATAGGTCTTGCCCTATGGAAAGCCCCACAGAGGTGCCGGGTACCCTTCGGGACAGCTCGTTAGATGGGAGGTCAATCTTCACTGTGTGGATTACCCTGATAGATAACCTCGAGCTTATATAAGCCCTATAAATCTGTGCTTCTTCAGCTGGGGGGGGTTCCATTTTGACGCCGGTTTCCAAGAGTAACGGAACTAAACGCCAGCGTCACGAATTAGTGTGCTACTCTCGGACGAATGGCCAAAGACCCGCTAACTTTACACTCCCAGTAGCTGCTGCATTTCCCCTCACAATAGTCTTCATTCGAAATTTGGATCTATTGTCCATATCAATGCAATGCTCTTCCAGTCCAGAATTCTCAGTTTACGGAGAGGGAATGCTCCGTTTATGTTCGTTTATTCTGCTAGTGATGGTCCATCTGGTTTGTCCTATATACGGCGTCCCACATATACAGGGAATGCGGTACATTCACGGAACTGCGAAGTCCAGTTTGTCTTTCAGCGGTCTCAACCGGTGTTTAATCTTAGGAGCTGGCTTGTTGATTATCCTCATGTATTTGGCGACAATTCTGCTGATTCTGCCGGAACAAAATAGTTGCCAAATAAATCAGAAACATCCACAAACCACCTCCGAAGATTATACACCTATTGAGACCAGATGAAAGACAAACAAGACTTCCGAGTTTCTGAAGTGTACCGCATTCCCCATTAATGTGGGACAACGTATATAACACACACGGGAAGGACTTATCAATACCAGAATAAACGAATATTAAAGGAGCATTCGTTTAAAGCAACCTGAGAAGTTTGGACTGGCAGAGCTTTCCTTTGATATGGACCATAGAGCCAACTTTCAGGAGACGAACGTCGTGGCAAAATGCAGCAGCTACTGGTAGCGGAGAGTTAAGGAGGCTTTGGCCATTTCCTTTGAGAGGATCAAGGTTACGCGCGATGCTGGTCTTCAGTTCAGTTCATCTTGGAAGATTGTCTTAAAATGGAATCAATCGGCTCAAGAAGCACAGATTTATACAGCTTAGATGTCAAACTAATTACTTACCTTTCTATGTCCTAACTGGTTTTCTGCACACCTCGGTAGCATAGATGTTAGCGTGTCTACCTCACGTTCAATAGGTCCCGAGTTCGAATATCGATCAGGGTGACCTACCTGAAAAAGGTATCTCCGCTGTTTTCCCTTATCCTGATAGACGAATGTCGCGTAGCTCTACGCCCTCTGGACCCTGGACTCATTTGACCATCATTTCACCCATTTCCTTCATCGTCCGATATGAATTAACGTTGGAGGACACATACAACTATTTTTCTACCCTCACACCGTCTCATGGATTGGTATTTAAATTACTACAGTCTTTTGTTCCGGGATCCGAACATTGAGTGTGTTTTGTCATTGATCTTTTGTTAGCACAATTTAGAGTTTAATAACACTTCTTATTCGTACATATCCTGATGATAGGAGCGATGTACGCTCCCAAAGCGTCGGTTTCTAATGGTCTTTTCACCTGGCCTATATCCCGAGAATATCTTGAATATAAATCTAATAAATTATAAGTTGATTGCTATAGCTTTTGAAACTTTCCCCCAAGTATTCTTTTGTGTTACACGCACTTGGAACATTCAGGAGGTAATTAGGTATAGCTACGCTATGGCCTAAGGTTTTCTTTCTCCCTTTTGTTAACGTGTACCTACACGCTTCAATTATATCGTTTAATATTGCTCATAACCTTTGGACTACTTTCGGTAGAAAACGGAAATTTAGTTTAATTAATCCAGGACTGTGTCTCATATTATTTCCCATATCCAAGCAACAAATAACTTCACAAATCCAGAGTTTCTAGGACTGTTAATTAGTGATTGATCAAATTTTTCACGGTCATAATTTTTCGCACTAAAATTCAATATTATTATATCCTGTTAGCTTAATGAGAAACAAACACGCCGTAGTAGTTTCATTGTTGGTACTCCTGGTTCTCGCCTTTGAGAAACAGGCAAGTTCAGAAATGTCAGTATCGCCTACCGCTGGAATGAAGGTAACTTGTGAGGAACTATACGTGGCTTTGAAATTCTTCTTTCTTCTCAAAAAATCTTGAGTTGAGGGCTATACAATGTTACAGGAGGCCTAAGGAGAGTCTGTCCTTCCCTACAGCGGAGCTCGAAGGTGGTTTAAAATGTTTAAAGAGGGGAGACATTCAATTTCACAGGAAGGTGGTTCCGGTGCTCCAGTTACTGCTCTTATGGCAGTAAACATCAACACCGCTGCTGCCATTGTGAGAGAGTATCGACGAATCACATTAAGATCACTTTCTGATATACTGAAAATTTCATTTGGTGACACCGACACCTTTATGACAGAAATATTACCCATGAGACGTGTTTGTGCGCGATGGGTTCCAAGACTGTTGATTCCCGAACAAAATGACAGTCGCATGCAGGTCTGCATGCAGTTAAAGTTGATGTTAGAGGAAGATCCGGAGTTTCTTACTAACGTAATCAATGCTGATGAAACCTGGCTACATCATTTTCATCCTGTGAGCGAACAGCACAGTTCAGGATGGAAATCTCCTTCGTCACCAACCCCCCAAAATAGCAAAATTGGTTGCTTCTGCTGGGAAAGGTATGGTCATCTCATTCTTTGATATTCATGGAATGGTTTATCAGCATTTTGTACCTGCACACACACTAGTAACTGGACAATACTGCAGGGATGTACTGAAATTATTGCAAGTCCATATCAGGTGCAAGAGACCACATTTCCGTGAAGCAGTCTGGATGCTGCACCACGATAAAGCGCGGCCGCCTATTGTCAATGTTGTTGCCCAACATCTTGCAAGAGTCAACAAGAAGCGCATGAAGCACCGCCCTATAATCTGGATTTAGCCCCATGTGACCATTTTCTATTCGCTAACTTGAAGAAAAGCTTTTGTGGGCGGCATTATCCATCATGAGAAGCATTGGTGAAGGCTGCGGAAGCAATTTTGAAGGATTTCTCAAACGCGGATGCCAACATATCCTTGAAGTCTGGATGAAACCCTGGGACAAATGCATCGCATTCAGGGGAGATTATTTTGAGAAGGACCATCATAAATTATGAGGGTGAGTAGAGATACTTTGTTAAAAAGAAATTTTGACCATTCTTTATTGAAAAGCCCTCGTATATAAGACTTTGTTTATGTCATACAGCTCCATTGCCGTGGCATAGAGTCCTAGAGCGTTGTGCTGTGGTTCCCTACTATGGAAAGAGCCCGGGATCGATTCCACCTGGGCATTGGACAGTCGCTCACTCGGCATGGTGAAGAAATCGAGGAGCTACTTTAGGTAACGAACCGTGGAGTCAACTCCCCGTTTTGGAGTGTCGTGATGCTGACCAAATTTCCTTTCTGGCGGCTGTGGACGTGAGGCCAGCAGTCGGGTGGACCCGGAGGAAACCCACCCCAACGCCATGTTATCCACCAAAAATCCCAATTTTCTGTCGCCTGGGAGCAAATGCGGACCGCCTAGGTGAGAGCTAAGCAGGAATATATAAACAAAAATAAAAAAATACAAAAGACTCGCAAATTTGGACATCCCTCAATTTCAAATTTTTGGGTGGTATATAATACTTTCATAGTGAGAAAGTAATACATCGGACGATAGACTCGCATAGAAAGTGCGAATTGAAATATGATGCAGAATCTGTGAAAAATAAATGATAGTACTACCCCTCCGAAGAAAGGTAATACAGTAGACCGCAAGGTCAAAAAACGCGCGGAAATACCTTAGAAATCCAGGGCTTGAAGACATACAACTGCTATAGAGTACGACGAACCACCCGCCGAACAAGTCTAATAAAGAAAGATCTGAACTTGTTTTTGGCGACGAATATATGAAATATATTCTGAGGAAACAGGCCAGCTGAAAAGACCACTAGAAATCCATGTTTCTGAAGCGAACATATCTCCCATCATTAGGATATGAAGGAATAAAACATGTTATTTAAGCGTTAATCTGAGGTAACAAATAACCATCACCGACAAAACACTATCAACAAAGACAAAACACGACCAATACTCGTATCCCTGAACAAAAGACTGCCTGCAGTATTTTAAATACCAGGTGAGGAGATGCCGTCAATGTATAAAGCTAGTTAGATTATAGAAACGTGACTACGTAATTTGACATTCAAGCTTTATATGAGTCATTCTATGTCAAAACGAACACGTCTGAGACATGACCTTTTTGTATTTTCTCCAAAATTTTTTACGCAAGACCTAAAAGGTATTAAATAACCTCTCTATTTTATTTTTTGTATGGCATGATTATTTAGAGGTTTATTGTATATTATATTTTCCGTATATTTGCCTGCTTTATTCTATGAAAATCGTTATAACAAAGATTATATGAATAATGAAATGTTAATGTTTGAGAAATTATGAAGTACACATATTGCAGTTTAATATGCCATTTTTTATGTTCGGTGAAAACAAAAAATGGGTGCCATTTAATAGGGTAAGTTTTTCAAAATGTGTTTTAATTAGCAACTTATTACTTTATAAAAACGAAAAAATTTCATTACAATATTTGAAATATTGTGCATGGAATTTCATTGGTTTCAGAGTGGGATTGAAGTAAAACGCGGTGTTATAAATACTTTTCTGGTGCGGTGTGAGGTGATTCACGTCCGAATCGAGAGCGCCGCGAACACATGGGCGAGCTATCATTTTACTTCCGGTGTTTACCATTCAGATCTGCATCTATGCATAATAAGTTGAAACCTAGTATGTTGTCAACTGACATTTCGGGTAAGTTCTGAAGTGTGGAAGTTTATTTTCATCGTGTCAGATTTGTTTCAAAGGAGTTATTTTTGCTGTTTTAATCCATTCAAACTAGTTAACCACAGAGTAGGACATAAAAAGTTAAGGCCAGTAACCTCAGCAATGCTCGTTAAACTCAAACTGGAAGGCGTAAAACTATATTGTGATTTGAAAGTGTGTGATAATTGTCGCAAGAAAATTTCTAAACTGCCAAAGTAACAAAGTACAAGTGAGTTATTTGTAACAATTGCAAGTGAAAGTGCAGAATTAGAGGAATGTGAAAATAAGGATAGTGATAGTTTTTCCTGATCCTCCAATGATGCAGTAAGTATGGACACAAAAGACGCAGCAAGAAAATTGAATGAGAGTTTAGTGGAAATAGGAGAATCGCCTATAAAATGAAGAAAATTGTCGCAAAAACGTTATCCTCCGGATAAGTTTCAGAAGATATCACAGGCAATGAAGGATAAAGTATTTCACATTGCAGACTCCACTTCAAATGAAAATAAACATCATTCTGAAATAATACAGAATCTAATAAATTTTCTCCATGAAACTGATGACAAAAATCTTAAAATACAAATACTGACGATTTTTGACAGCTGGTCTTACAAGAAAATAAAACAACATTTTGGTGTTTCAACTCACATGATACGAATATCTAAACAGATGGCTAAAGAAAAAGGAATTTTAGCAACTCCAGACATCAAATCAGGAAAAAGCCTTGACCCATCTACATTTAAAGAGGTGTCTGAATTTTATAATTCTGATGATGTGAGTAGGGTTATGCCTGGCAGAAGAAATGTAGTATCTGTTAAGGATAATGGTAAGAGAATCCATAAACAGGAAAGACTAATACCTTGCAATCTTAAGGAAACTTACCAAAGCTTTAAAGTTATGCATCCGGATGTCAGAATAGGTTTTTCAAAATTTGCGGAATTAAGGCCTAAGGAATGTGTACTTCTTGGAACTAGTGGAAGCCATTCAGTTTGTGTTTGTGCTCATCAGGAAAATGTCAAATTAATCCTTGATGATATCAGTATCTATCATCTCAGTGCAAATTCAAATCCCATTTTAACTAAGTACAAGGACTGTTTGACACACATCGTCTGCAACCCCCCATCATCTATCTGTTTTTAAAGACATGTAAACCTTGTCCAGGAACTGACAATATAACACATCATTTACAACAACTGCTTGATGAACAAGATACTCATGAGATTACCTACGGACAGTGGGTGACTGTGGATCGCACAAACTTAGACTCTTTGATATCGCCCATAGAGGATTTTCTAGGCAAATTATCAACAAAACTCAGCAACTTACTTCCACATACATCCATAGCTCAGCAGCAGAATTTAGTTTTGCGGGAGGGTAAAGAAAATCTGGCATTAGGCGAATGCATAGTGGTAGCCGATTTCTCGGAAAGTTATGCTTTTGTTATGCAGGATTCTGTTCAGGGGGTACACTGGAACAATAGTCAAGCCACAATTCATCCATTTGTGGTCTACTATGAAGACAATAGTGACATAAAACATTTTAACTTTGTTGCTATTTCTGAATGCTTAAAACACGACACCAGAGCTGTCCAACTTTTCCAAACAAAACTGTTACTGTATCTGAAACAGAAACTCAGAGTACTGCGTAAAGTAATATGTTTTTCAGATGTGTCAAGTGCTCAGTATACAAATAATACAAGTTTTTCAAACATCTGTTTACACGAAAATGACTTTCAAATTCAAGCAGAAGTGCACTTTTTCGCCACATCCTACGGAAAAGTACCTTGTGATGGCATCGGTGGTACTGTTAAAAGACTTGCAATGAAAGCTAGCCTTCAGACTGGAATAGACCATATCAAAAGTCCAAGAAAACTGTTTACCTGGGCCGAGAACAACATTTGCAATGTAGTTTTCAACTTTTTCTGCGATAGGCAACATAAGGAGCACAGTAATGTATTTCAATCAAGATACCAGCAAGCAAAAGTGGTGCAGGGCACTTTATAATTGCATTCTTTTGTGCCAATATCTGTATCTCAGGAAGTAATAAAAAACTATTCGTTGTAAAGCGAAAGGAGAGTGGTGGATATCAAAACTCTTTAATCAATCTATGATTATTTTTAAATCAATGCAACAAAACATGTGGTGACTACAAGTGTAAATTTGTGACTGGAATTTCAAACTATGGAATGTCGTGTGATGAATGTGATCAAAGAGAACTATTAATAGCATCATCACCAAGCTTCTGGAAACAGAAGTCATAATTGGCCTTGTAGGTGATGATGTCAGTGAAACGCAAGATGTGCCGTCAGCTGCCACGGTATGTATGCGTCTTGCCCTTGTAAGCAGCGCTGCACGACTTGGTAAGTTACTTAATTTCTCTCTTATTATTTGATCCCAATCTGAATTTCTTCCTGAGGTTATATGACATCATGAGGTTAGTTTTAAATTTTTTTCGGAGACATGATGGTCAATTTTCCCTGAAATTTGTGCGATTTGACTTGGAATGACTCATATGTCTGTGCTTGTTGATCAGGTTGATTTCTACTTCTAATGCCGGTTTCCAAGACTATCTGATCTAAAACCCAGCATTACGACTAAGCGTGCTCCTTCAGATAAAGTAGTCAAAGCATCCTTTAACACTCCACTTCCAGCAACTGCTGCATTTTGCCAAGATCGTCGTCTCCCGAATGTTGTCTCTATGCTCCATATCAAAGCAATGCTCTGTCAGGCCAAGCATTTCACGTTTCATTTAGCGAAAGCTCTGTTCATGTTCGTTTATTCTAGTAGCGATGGTCCGTCCGGTTTGTGCTATATACGGCGCCTCACATATGCAGGGAATGCGGTACACACCTGGAAATGGGAAGTCCGGTTTGCCTTTCACCGGTCTCAACAGGTGTTTAAGTTTCGGAGCTGGCTTGATGATCCTGATGTATTTGCCGGAATTTCTGCCGATTCTGCCAGAACCTAACTGTCGCCAAATAAATCAGAACGATCCACAAGCCACCTCCGAAGATTAAACACTCATTGTGAACGGATGAATAACAAACAAGCCTTCCAAGATTCGGAAGTGTACCATTCCCTGTTAATGTGGGACACTGTATATAAGACGCACCGGAAGGACTTATCAATACCATAATAAACGAACATTAAAGGAGCATTCGTTTTATAAAACCTGAGAAGATGGCACTGGCAGAGCTTTCCTTTGATATGGACCATAGAGCTAACTTTCAGGAGACCACGGTCGTGGTAAAGAGCTGCAGCTACTCGTAGCGGAGAGTTACGGTGGCTTTGGCCATTTCCTTTGAGAGGAGCACGCTTAATCGCGATGCTGAACCTCAGTTTAGTTCTTCTTGGAAGATGGTCTTAAAATGGAATCAATCGGCTCAAGAAGCAGAGATTTATACAGCTTGAATGTCAAATTAATTAGTCACCTTTCTAGGTCCTAACTAGTTTCCTGCACGACTCGGTGGCATAGGGGGTAGCGTGTCCACCTCACGTTCAAGTGCTCCCGAGTTCGAGTCTCGGTCAGGGTGACTTACCTGAATAAGGTTTAACCGGGATTTTCCCTTAACATGATAGACGAATGACGGGTAACTTTAAGATGTTTGGATCCTGGGCTCATTTGAGCATCATCTTATCCACTCCATTCATCGTCCGATATGACTTAACGTTGCAGGACGTAAATTACACACAGAACAACTAATTTTCTACACTCACACAGGCTCATGACTTGGTATTTAATTTACTGCAGTCTTTTGTTCAGGGATCCGAAGATTGGTAGTGTTTTGTCATTGATCTTTTGTTAGCTCAATTTAGAGTTCAATAAAATTTCTTATTCGTTCATATCCTCTTGATGAGAGCGATCTACGCTTTCCGAAACGCCGGTTTCTAATCGCCTTTTCACCTGGCGTGTATACCGAGAATATCTTGAATACAATTCTAATAAACTATAAGTGGGTTGCTAACGCTTTTGAATCTTTCTTCTGAGTATTCTTTTGTGCTACACGCACTTGGAATATTCACGGCGTAATTAGGTATATATATGCTATGGCCTATGGTTGTCACTCTCCGTCTTGTTAACGTGTACCTTAATGTTTCCATTCTTGCGTTTAGTATTGCATAAAATCATTGGACTACTTTTGGTAGTAAACGATATATTAGTTTAATTAATCCAGGACTGTGTCTCCTAAATTTCCCATATCCAAACAACAAATAACTTCACAAATCCAGATTTTCCAGGACTGTTAATTAAAGAATGATCTTATTTTTACGGTCATATTCATTTGCGCTAAAATTCCACCTTATTATATTCTGTTAGCTTAATGTGAAACAAACGGGCCGTAGTAGTTTCATTGTTGGTACTCCTCCTGGTTCTCGCCTGTGAGAGTCAGGCTATTTCCGATAAGTTTAGTATCACCTGCCGCTGCAATGGAGATAACAGCGTGGAACAATGCGGCTTTGAAATTCTTCTTTCGTCTCAACGAATCTCAAGTTGAGACCTATACAATGTTACAGGAGGCCTACAGAGAGTCTGTGCTTCCCTACAGCACAGCTCGAAGGTGGTTTAAAATGTTTATAGAGGGGAGACAGTCAACATCAAAGGACGCTGGACCCAGTGCTCCAGTTACTGCACTTATGGCAGATAAACACTGCTGCTGCAATTGTGAGAGAGGAGCGGCGAATTAAATTAAGATCAATTTCTGAAATACTGAACATTTCATTCGCTGCCACCGACATGTTGGTGACAGGAACATTACACATGCGACGTGTTTGTGCCTGATGGGTTCTAAGATTGTTGATTCCCGAACAAAAGGACATTCGCGTGCAGGTCTGCATGCATTAAAGTTGATGTTAGGGTAAAATCCGGAGATTCTTTCAAACGTAATCACTGCTGATGAAACTTGCCTACATTATTTTGATCCTCAGAGAAAACAGCAAAACCTCAGCAAGGAAATTTCCTTCATCACCAACCCCTAAAAAGAAAAAGTGGTTCCTTCTGCTTGGAAAATTATAGCCATCTGATTCTTTGATATTCATGGAATGGTTTGTCAGCATATTGTACCTACACACATCAGTAACTGGATAATACTACAGGGATGTCATCAAGATATTGCAAGTCTATATGAGGCACAAAAGACCACATTTCCGTGAAGCAGGCTGAATGCTGCACAAGGATAATGGGCGGCCGCATATTAGCAAAGTTGTTGCCGGATATCTTGAACAAATCAACGTGAAATGCACACCTCACCCTCCATATGGTGCGCGTTTAACCCCACCTGACCTTTTCTGTTCCCTAACGTGAAGAACCTCCTTCGTGGGAGGCATTAGCTATCATCGGAAGCAGTGGTGAAGGCTGCGGAGGCGATTTTGATGGATCTCACAAAATGATTTCCAGCATGTCTTTGAAGACTGGCAGAAACGCTGGGACAACAGCTTCGCAATCAGGGGAGACTATTTTGAGAAGGAGCATCAAAAGTATGAAGATGAGTAAAGGTACGTTGTCACAAAATAAATGTTGAACATTCTTTACTGAACAGCCCTCGTATATAAGAATTTTTTTATGTCATACACGTCCATTGCCGTGGCATAATGGGCCAGAGTTGGCCACTCTGCATAGTGAGGAAATCGAGGAACTACTTTGGGTAACGTACCCTGGACTAGAGAGTCAACTTCCCGTTTTGGAGTGTCGTGATGCTGACCACATCTCCTTTCTTGCATCTGTGGACGTGAGGCCGGCAGTCGGGTTAGCAGGCTCTGGCCCGGTAACGCGCGGTTACGCCGTGGGTTACGTTGTTACATACGCCTAACAATTGAGCAAATTTCATACACAACGAAGAGGATATCAGAGAATATTTATAGAAAATGAAAGGCAAAACTTCAATTTGTAATTGATTTATACCTTAATGGTATTTCAGGGCCTCTTTTCCATTTAAGAATATATATCTGAAAAATATTTCAGAATAGAGATACATTAGGATGGAGGGTTTGGTTCAATATTTCCTTGACGTATCATAGGAAGATACTGAACAAAAGGCAAGTTTGAACTTGACATTTTGTTTTAAATTCACACACACAGACACACACTTACTCAAAAAAAATTTGGAAACCCCTCCTTTCAGTTACGGTACCCATCATGATAGACATAAGAATTTGGTTCATATTTGAAACAATTGCAATACATTTTTACTGCCATATTCCTGATATACTGGCTCTAACCAATTAAAATTACGTACGTCATCATCATCCACATTGTAGTGTTTTATAAGAAAAAAAGCAAAAACCAAGCAATTACAAAGAAATGATACCCTGCTGTCATCCATAACTGGTATCACAAGGATTATTTTACGTGGGCCCTTCTACACGGTTTACCACAGACATATTTGATTGCGGTCACCGCGACACCAAACAAGGACTTCCAACTATCAGTGAATGACCAGTCCACTTCGTGTCACCGTCGGTTGCCTGAAGGTTTCTCAGTCGTACTAATTAAAATCGGTTTCGAATTACAGGAACACGGCGTAAGCAGCAGTTTAAGTGCTTACTGAAAGAGTTAAGTGAGTTTTAAGACATTGCCGGCCTTTGCAGCCGTGTTCGCTAATGTTTGTATTTTTAGCACCCGTCGATTTGAGGGTTGCGGGTTGTAGTCTCGCCTTTGGCATGGGTGTTTATATTATAGTGTATATATGTAAAAGGACAGAAAGCAAAATGTAATGAAATGGAAATAATAAATAAGTTAGAATAAAGAATATATTTAATCAAGCCTCCTTTCCTCACGAATATTAGTGTTCTGAGTCGCTTGGTTTCCTTCAGAGCGAAGGAGCCTAGCATACTGACCTCATAGATGAGATCAAGTTTGGAGGGTTGGCCCGAGGCCTGGGATAATTTAATGATGGAGCTATTGTTGGAATGATGGTGTGGGGAAACAAGAGTACCAGGAGGAAACCCACCCCAACGCCATGTTGTCCACCACAAGTCCCAATTTACGGTTGCCTGGGAGCGAAACCGGACCACGTAGGTGAGAGCCAAGCGGGAATCAAGTAAAAAGGACAAAAAATTTAGCCCTCCCTTGACTTTGAATTTGTGTGTGGAATATAATACTTTCATAGTGGGAAAGTAATACATCGGACCATAGGCTCGCATACAAAGTGCGAATAGAAATATGATGCAGAATCTGCGAAAAATCATTGATAACACGACCCCTCCGAAGAAAGGTAATACAGTAGATTGCAAGGTCGAAGAAACGCGCGAAAATTCTTTAGAATTCCAGGGCTTGAAGTCATACAACTGCTATATAGGGCGACCAACAACTCGTCGAACAAGTCTAATAAATTGAAGTAAGATCTGAAACCTACTTGGCAAGGAATATATTCAATATATTCTCGGGAAACAAGCCAGCTGAAAATACGATTAGAAGTCGATGTACCGGAAGCATACATCTCTCCCAACATTAGGATATGAACGAATAAAAAACGCTATTAAACATTAAATTGAGGTAACAAAGAACAAGCAACGACAAAACACTATCAACAACGACAAAACACCACCAATACTCGTATTCCTGAACAAAAGACTGCAGTAAATTAATAACCAGGTCAGGAGGTGCCATCAATGTATAAACCTAGTTAGGTCGTACGAACGTTACTACTTAATTTGATATTCAAGCTGTATATGTCTGTGCTTTTTGAGTCGGTTAATTTCTACTTCTAATGCCAGTATCCAAGACTAACTGAACTAAAACCCAGCATCGCGATTAAATGTGCTCCTACAGCTAAAGTAGCCAAAGCCTCCTTTAACTGTCCACTTCCAGCAAATGCTGCATTTTACCAAGATGGTCGTCTCCCGAAGGTTGACTATGCTCCATATCAAAACAACGCTCTGTCAGGTCAAGCTTCTCAGATTGCCTCAAGCGAATGCTCCGTTCATGTTCGATTATTCTAGTAACAATAGTCCTTCCGGTTTGTCCTGTATACGGCATACCACATATGCAAGAAATGCGGTACACACCTAGAAATGGGAAGTCCGGGTTGTCTTTCACCGGTCTCAACAGGAGCTCTCTTCGGAGCTGGCTTGCTGATCCTGATGTATTTGGCTAGATTTCTGCTGATTCTGCCAGAACCAAATTGTCGCCAAATAAAT
Organism: Mantis religiosa; assembly: GCA_030765055.1. Taxonomy (NCBI): domain Eukaryota; kingdom Metazoa; phylum Arthropoda; class Insecta; order Mantodea; family Mantidae; genus Mantis; species Mantis religiosa. The sequence goes on along the minus strand of JAUKNK010001401.1, from coordinate 147,742 downwards.
CAGAACCATCCACACGCCACCTCCGAAGATTAAACACTTATTGAGACCGGACAAATAACAAACAAGCCTTCAAAGATTCGGAAGTGTACCGCATTCCCTATTAATGTGGGACACCGTATATAACACACACCGGAAGGTCTTATCAGTACCAGAATAAACGAACGTTAAACGAGCATTCGTTTAACACAACCTGAGAAGCTGAAACTGGCAGAGAATTCCTTTGATATGAACCATATTGCCAAATTTTAGGAGACGCCCGTCGTGGGAAAATGCAGCTGCTTCCGGTAGCGGAGAGTTAAGACGATTTGCCCATTTGCTTTGAGAGAAGCACGCTTAATCCAATGCTGAACTTTAGTTCAGTCCTTCTTGGAAGATGATCTTAATATGGAAATCAATCAGCTAAACAAGAACAAATTTATACATCTTGAATATCAAAATAATTAGTCACCTTTCTAAGTCCTAACTAGTTTTCCGCACGCCTCGGTAGCGTAGACGGTAGCGTGTCTGTGGCACGTTCAAGAGGTCCGGAGTTCGATTCTTGGTCAGGGTGAGTTACCTGGATAAGGTTTATTCTGGGGGTTCCCTTATCCTGATAGACCAATGTCGGGTAACTAAGCTCTGTGGACCCTGGGCTCATTTGAGCATCATTTCACCCTTTTTAATCATCGTCCGATATGACTTAACGTTGGAGAACCTAAATTACACACACAGCTAACTTTATACACTCACACCGTCTCATGACTTGATATCTAATTTACTGCAGTCTTTTGTTCAGAGATCCGAACATTGGTAGTGTTTTTTCACTGATCTTTTGTTAGCTGAATTTAGAGTGTAATAACATTTATTATTCTGCATATCCTGATGATGGGAGCGATCTATTCTTCCCGTAACGTCGGTTTCTAATCGTCTACTCACCTGGTTTGTATTCCGAGAATACCTTGAATATAAGCCTAATAAACTATAAGTGTATTGCTAAAGCTTTTGAAACTTTCTTCTGAGTATACTTTTGTGCTACACGCACTTAGAGCATTGACGGGGTAATTAGGTATATATGTGCTATCGCCTAAGGTTTTCTTTCTCCCTCTTGTTAACGTGTACCTCAAAAACTTCAATTCTTGCGTTTAATATTGCTCAAAACCATTGGACTACCTTTTTTAGGAAACTAAATTTTATCTTAATAAAACCAGGGCTCTGTCTCATAATATTTACCATATCCCAATAAAAAGTTACTTCAAAAATCCAGATATACGAGGACTGGTCCATTAAAGAATGATCATATTTTTGGAGTTATAACCTTTCGGAATAAAATTCAATCTTATTATATTCTGTTAGCGTAATGTGAAACAAACACGCCATAATAGTTTAGTTGTGAGAAATCGTGGTTCCCTTCTGTGAGAGTCAGGTAAGTTCAGACATGTCCAGTATCACCTATCGCTGCAAAGGAAGATAACAGATGAGGAACAATCGGCGGCTCTGAAATTCTGCTTTCGTCTCCAAAAATCTTCAGTTGATGCCTATACAATGCTACAGGAGGCCTATGTAGAGTCTGTTCTTCCCTATAGCACAGCTCCAAAGTGATTTAAAATGTTTAAAGAGGGGAGACAATCAATTTCAAAGGAAGGTGGACCCGGTGCTCCAGTTACTGCTCTTACGGAAGAAAACATCAACACCGCTACTGCCATTGTGAGAGAGGATCGACGAATTACCTTAAGATCACTTTCTGAAATACTGAACATTTCATTGGGTGCCACCCACACGTTGGTGATAGAAACATTACACATGAGACGTGTTGGTGCGTTATGTGTTCCAAGACTGTTGATTCCCAAACAAAAGGACATTTTCATGAAGTTCTGCATGCAGTTAAGTTGATGTTAGAGGAAGATCCAGAGTTTCTTTCAAACGTAATCACTGCTTCTGAAACTTGGCTACGTCATTTTGATATTAAGAGCAAACGGCAAAGCTCAGTGTGGAAATCTCCTTCATCAACAACCCCCAAAAAGCAAAAGTGGTTGCTTCTGCTGGGAAAGTTATGGTCATCTCATTCATTGATCTTCATGGAATGGTTTGTATGCATATTGTACCTACAGACACACCAGGAACTGTACAATACCACAGGCATGTCCTGTAAACATTGGAAATCCATATCAGGGGCAAAAGACCAAAATTCCGTGAAGCAGGCTGGATGCTTCACCTTGATAATGCGCCGCCGACGATTGCCAATGTTGTTGATGAATATCTTGCAAAAATAAACATGAAATTCACCCCTCACCCTCCCTATTGTACGCGTTTAGCCCCACGTGACATTTTCTATTCCCTAACTTGAAGAAACGCCTTCGTAGGAGGCATTATCCATTATCAGAAGTAGTGGTGAAGTCTGCGGAAGCGATTTTGAAGGATGTCTAAAATATTGTTTCCAACATGTCTTTGAAGACTGACAAAAACGCTGGGACAAGTGCATCGCATTCAGGGGAGACTATTTTGAAAAGGATCATCAAAATTATGAGGAAGAGTAAAGGTATGTCACCAAAAAAATCCTAACCTTTCTTTGATGAGCACCCCTCGTATGTTTATGTCAGAAACGTCCATTGCCGTAGCACAGTGAGCTAGAGCGTTTGGCTCTGGTTCCCTGCAATGGAATTAGCCCGAGATCGATCCCACCCGAGCAGATAGGACAGGTGCCCACTCGAATTGGTGAGGAAATCGAGGAGCTAATGTAGGTAACGAACCCTGTACTAGGGAGTAAACTTCCCGTTTTGGAGTGTCATGATGCTGAACACATCTCCTTTCTTGCGTCTGTGGACGTGAGGCCGGCAGTCGGATTAGCAAGTGCTGGCCCGCTAACTGGCGGTTACGCCGTGGATTACGTTGTTGCGTACGATTAACAATTGAGCAAAGTCCATACACAATGAAGAAGCCTTCAGAGAATATTTCTATAAAATTAAATAAATAAATTTAATTTGTAATTGAATTATTACTTAATGGCTCCTTAGACCCCTTTAATCTCTTTAGAGGTGGGACTCCTTAGGATGGAAGCTTTGGTTGAATATCACTTTGACGTATCCTTGGAAGATACTGAAGAGAAAATCTGGTTTGTATCTGCCTTTTTGTTTTCTCTTTGCACTATTTACAGGGAGAATCGCACACACACATTTACCCAAAACATTTTTTAAAACCCCTCCTTTCAGTCACGGTTTCCAATATGATACACATAAGTACCTTGTTCCTTTTTGAAACAATTTTAATATACTTTTTCTGCTATATTCCGGATATACTGGCATTAACCAATTAATATTACGTACTGCAGATGTCCTGACAAAACATTTCCGGCCCCCCTCCGTAGCAGTATTCGCTAGTGTGTGTATTTCTAGCATCCGCTGACTGAAGGGTTGCCTTTGGCATGGTTGTTTATATGGACAGTGAACATATGTAAAAGTACAGGAAACAAAATGTAATGAAATGGAAATAACAAAAAACGGCAAAGTAAAGAATATATATTTCTACGTTTCCCTTGCTCACGAATGCTGGTGTTAGGAGTCGCTTGGTTTTCTTCAGAGCGAAGTATCCCAAGCATATTGACCTGATACATGGGATAAACGTTGGAGGGTCGACCCAACGCCTGGGATGAATGAATGATGGAGCAATTGATGGAATGATGGCGTGGGAAACAGAAGTGCCTGGAAGAAACCCACCCCAACACCATATTGTCCACCACAATTTCCACTTTGCTGTCGCGTTGGAGCAAATCCGGTCCACCTAGGTGAGAGCCAAGCGGGAATATATATATGAAAACACGTAACTTTGGTCATTCCTCGATTTTAAAATTTGGGTGGAATATAATACTGTCACCCGAACGTCGGAATTCCCAATTGAACCGGCCGGCAGTAGGGCCAGAGGGAAAGCATTAAGACAACGTCCACCCATTTGTCTCGTGCCACTAACTGTAGGGATGATTAGGAGAGCGGCGCGAGCCCTGTACCGCCTCTTTCTCCTCCCACCAGACGTCTCGAAACCTCGGGATAATTTTGCGAGCAGCGAACCTTCCAGAAACGGCGATCTTCCCTATATAACGCCTGCAGTTGGCTAGTCAGTGAGTAATTAGCGAGCAGCCGTGAGGAGCGCCGATTGAGCGGACGGAAAGGAAGACGGTGTACGTGTATCAGAGGAGTTGTACGTAGGTGTGAGCTTGCAATGGACCTGTGACAGACGAACTGGTGAATTGTAATTGAGTGCGCTAAGTAATTCTATTTAATCGGCAAGTGTTCCAACTGTAATTCGGTGGAAATAAAGAATACTTTGAGTTTGTGCAATTGGACTTTTAATTTCGCGAACCCACAAAGTCACAATACGTTCATATTGAGAAAGTAATACATAGGACGATAAAGTCGCAGAGAAAGTGCGAATTAAAATAAGATGTAGAATCTGTGAAGAATGATTGATAAGGCGACCCCTCCGAAGAAAGGTAGGTTTACGCAGGTTTACGCAGGTCACAAACGCGCAGAAATGCCTTAGAATTCGAGGCTCGGCTCAAGAAGCACAGATATATACAGCTTGAATATCAAATTAATTAATCACCTTTCTATGTCCTAAATAGTTTTCTGCCCGCCTCGGTAACGTAGATGGTGGCGTGTCTGCCTCGCGTTTAAGAGGTCCCGAGTTAGAATCTTGGTCAGGGCGAGTTACCTGGATAACGTTTTTCCGGTGTTTTCCCTTATCCTGATAGAGGAGTATCAAGTAAATTCAAACTCTATGGACCCTGGGCTAATTTGAGCATTATTTCACCCATTCCATTCATCATCCGATAGGACCTAACGCTGGAGGACGTAAATGACACACACAACTAGTTTTCTACACTTAACCTATCTCATGACCTGATATTTAGCTTGCTGCAGTCTTTTGTTCAGGGATGCAATAACCGGTAGTGTTTTGTCATTGATCTCTTGTTATCTCAAATTGTAGCTTAATAACATTTCTTATTCGTTCATACCCTGATGATAGGGATGTACGTTCCCCAAACGAAGGTTTCTAATCGTCTTTTCACCTGCTTGTATCCCGAGAATATCTTGAATCTAAATCTAGTAAATTGTAAGTGGACTGCTAAAGATTTTGAATCTTTTCCCTGAGTATTCTTTTGTGCTACACGCACCTGGAATATTCAGGGGGTAATTAGGTATAGCTATGTTTTAGCCTAAGGTTTTCTTTCTCCCTCTGTGTTAACGTGTACCTAAAGTGTACGCTTCAATTCTAGCGTTTAATATTGCCCAAAACCATTGGACTACTTTTGGTAGAAAACGGTATCTTAGTTTAATAAATCAGGGCTCTGTCTCATAATATTACCATGTTCAAATAATAAATAACTTCACAAATCCAGATGTACGAGGACTGTGTTATTAAGAATGATCATAAGTTTTTTATGTTCATAATTTTTCACACTAAAATTGAAACTTATTATATTCTATTTAGCTTAATATGACACAGTCACGACGTAATAGTTCCGTTCTTGGCACTCCAGGTTCCTGCCAGTGAGAAGCAGGCAAGTTTAGACTTGTACAGTATCGCCTTCTTCTGCAACAGGTAACACAGGAGGAACCATATGCGGCATTGAAATTCTTTCAAATTCTTTCTTTCCTTGAAATCCAAAATTTTCCTTATTTTCGTAGAAATACACTCTGTCCACAGGCAGAATTACGTAACACACTAATGCAATCTTCCAAGGTTATTGATCACGACAAAGAGTTCACTTCCAAAACACCAGTTTCAATTACAGCTCTCGTCACGACTATTTACAACTGTCCCTTGGCGAGTCGCGGCCTCCTTATATATACATGCATACATACCACGACTCATATTACCACACATTTCCGGAATACTCTCTAACAAGAAATCGAATGTTCTGTAAGACAATCAGGATGTAACAAGGATATTCCTTTTTATCTTATCTGTTCTGGCATGCACTTTATCTCCGCACTAGGTTTATCTGCTTAGGCAGGCTCTTTATCTCACCCAGCACTATCTGTCCCTTATCGTTCCGCTCCACGCTATCGTAAATAATGGGTTCGCCAAAATATATAAACATAAAAAAATAAGAAAGACACGGGCTTTTGGTCATCTCTCGATTTTGAGTTTTTGGGTGGAATATAATACTTTCATAGTAAGAAAATAATACATCGGACGATAGATTCGCATACAAAGTCCGAATTGAAATATGATGTAGAATCTGTGAAAAATCAATTATAACACGACCCCTCCGAAGTAAGGTGATACAGTAGACTGCAAGGTCACAGAAACGCTCGGAAATGCCTAGAATTTCTGGGCTTGAAGTCATACAACTGCTATAGAGGACGACCAACAACCCGTCGAACAAGTCTAATAAATTAAAGTAAGATTTGAAGCTTTCTTGGAGATGAATATATAAAATATATTCCCGGGATGAAAAACAGGATGTGAACGAATAAGGAATGTTAATAAACTATGAATTGAAATAACAAAAACCCAACATCGACAAAACACTATCAACAAAGACAAAACACTATCAACACTCGTATTCCTGAACAAAAGACTGTTTCCTGTAAATTAAATACCAGATCAAGAGATGGCGTGAGTGTATAAAGCTAGGTAGGACATAGAAACGTGACTACATTATTTGATATTCAAGCTCTAAGATATCCCGTAGGGCAGGAGATTCGTCCCCTTTAGCTGCTGTGGTGCGGGCGCTGCGGACACCTAGCACTCGTAGAACCTCTGACGTTACTAGAGGAAACTCGGGCGAAAATTCGAGCCCCTTCCTGAATGGGAGTTGTTCGTATTGGGTTGGACTCTGATGCCGTATTTATTAGTCGTATAGTTAAATACAATTTAATAATGAATATAATGATTATTACGGATGGATAAGCACATGAAAGGAAGCCATAGTATTTAAATTAAATAACTAGATGCGAGTAAATATTTTAATTCAGAGCTAACGTAATATAAGGTTGTTGGTGTATGTGATTAAAATGTTACTTGTAAGGGACTTTGCGTGCCTTGGGTCTCTACCTGAGTCATTAGCAACCGGTCCGTACTGGATTAAGCGTGGCCCAGACCAGCTTTTCGGGGAAATAACCAGAAGTTGGTGGTTCGCTAACTAGAGTATTTCTGATAAAATAGCCTGGGGCGAAGCAATATCTGCTTTTGGTACAAGAAGATGAGGTTTAGCGTCCTTCTTCTGATCCAAGACGTGGTACGGTACAGACGTGTTTGCCTGCCGGTGACAAAAATTTCGGATTGCGCCGATAAGTAACTGTCAGTAGCGCGAATCTTATAAAGTAACCATCTCTCTCAGCAGTGAGTTAAGCGGTGGAGTATATTTTTAAATAGTGTTAGCGATTTTATCCGTCTTGATAAATTTCAGCAATTAAGCGTGGTTTCAACGTGATAGTGGAAATCTATAATAATTTGATTGGAACATAACGGCAACTCATGGTGAACTGCGAACACGAAACTAAGCTGAGTAGTTAAGGGATTACAAGGAACTGTGTTGTTTTACTTCGTCAACCTATCTCACGCATACTCTGCAGATATCGTAGTCTCAGCTCTAATGACTAGCCAGGGCAAGGAAATAGTCAACTTATAGAGCTACTCTACCAAACGCCTAGACCATCGTGACCCAGGCTGATGAGACCTCATCAAGAGCGGCTGCTACACAAGGCCGGATAGCATCAGCAGCAACCGGAAGGTAAGCCGACAACTCGAGGGGGAAGTGGTTCCCGAATACCGTGTGAGATCGGGTAAGTCTTCGGACGGGGTTAAGGGATGCCTCATATTCCCGGGTACTGGCCTGCATAGCTAGTAGGTGTGGTAGATCACCAGGCAGCCCTACCCAGATTGATCAGTAGCTTCCCGCTTTGGGGTTTGCGCGCGTAACTCGCGTATCCACTTCCAACCCATCTTGAGTCCGGAGGATCTGATAGGGGGTGTTGCTGGTGTCTAGGTCTTGCCCTATGGAACCCCACAGAGGTGCCGGGTGTGCTTTGGGACAGCTTGGTCTTTAGAGGGGAGGTCAAACTTCACCATGTGTGGATTACCCTGCTATATGCCCTCGAAATTATATAAGCTGTATAGATCTGTGCTGCTTCAGCGGGGGGATTTCCATTTTAAGGCCGGTTTCCAAGAATAACGGAACAGAACAGCAGCATCACGATTGAGCGTGCGTCTCCCGGAGGATTAGCCAAAGCCTCGTTAACCCGCTACTCCCAGTAGCTGCTGCATTTACCCCACGATGGTCTTCTTTCGAAATTTGGATCTATTGTCCATATTAATGCAATGTTCTTCCTGTCCACACTTCTCTGTTTACAGTAAGCGAATGCTCCGTTCATGTTCGTTTATTCTGGTAGCGACGGTCCGTCTGGTTTGTCCTATATACGGCGTCCCACATACACCACGGAATGCGGTACATTCCCGAAACTGGGAAATCCAGTTTGTCCTTCACCGGTCTCAACAGGTGTTTAAGCTTCGGAGCTGGCTTGTTGATGATCCTGATGTATTTGACAAGATTTGTGCTGATTCTGCCGGAAAGAAATTGTTGCCAAATAAATCAGAACCATCCACAAACACCTCCGAAGATTAAACACTTTTTGAGACCGGATAAAAGACAAACAAGACTTCCAAGTTTTGAATTGTACCATATTCCCTATTAATGTGGGACATCGTATATAAGAAACACCGGAAGGACTTACCAATACAAGAATAAACGAATATTAAAGGAGCATTCGTTTAATGCAACCTGAGCTGTCTGGATTCCCAGAGCTTTCCTTTGATATGGACCACAGAGGCAACATTCAGAAGACGACAGTCGTGTGAAAATGCATGTTACTTGTAGCGGAGAGTTAAGGAGGCTTTGCCCATTTCCTTTGAGAGGAGCACGCTTAACCGCAACGCTGGTTTTCCGTTCAGTTCTTCTTGGAAGATGTAATTAAAATGGAATCAATCGGCTCAAGAAGCACAGATTTATACAGCTTGAATGTCAAATTAATTAGTCACCTTTCTATGTCCTAACTAGGTTTCTGCACGCCTCAGTAGCGTAGGTGGTAGCGTGTCTACCTAAAGTTCAACAGGTCGCGAGCTCGAATCTCGGTCAGGGTAACTTACCTGAATAAGGTCTTTCAGGTGTTTTCCCTTATCCTGATAGACGAATGTCAGGTAACTCTAAGCTTTATGGATCCTGGACCCATCTGAGCATCATTTCACCCATTTCATTCATCGTCTGATATGACTTAACGTTGGAGGACGTAAATTACACATACAACCAGCTTTCTACATTCACACCATCTCATGGCTTGGTATTTAATTTACTACAGTCTTTTGTTCAGGGATCCGAAGATTGGTAGTGTTTTGTCATTGATCTTTTGTTAGCTCAATTTAGAGTTTAATAACATTTCTTATTCGTTCGCATCCGATGATGGAAGCGATCTACGCTCCTCGAAATGTCGGTTTCTAATCGTCTTTTCACCTGGCCTGTATCACGAGAATATTTGAATGTAAATCTGATAAATTATAAGTGCATTGCTAAAGCTTTTGAAACTTTCCCCTGAGTATTATTTTGTGTTACACACACTTGGAATATTCAAGGGGTAATGAGGTATAGCTATGCTATGGCCCAAGTTTTTCTTTCTCCCTCTTGTTAACGTGTACCTAAACGTTTCAACTCCTGCGTTACATATTGCTTAATACCATTGGACTACTTTTGGCAGAAAACGGCATTTTAGTTTAATATATCCAGGACTCTGTCTCACAATATACATCATGTCCAAATAATAAATTACTTCTCAAATACAGATGTGCGGGGGCCGTTCATTAAAGAATGAACGTAGCTTTCTACGGTCATAATCTTTCGCACTAAAATTTAGTATTATTATATTCTGTTAGCTTAATGTGAAACAAACACGACGTAGTAGTTTCATTGTTGGTACTCCTGGCTCCCGCCTGTGAGAACCCTGCAAGTTCAGACATGTTCAGTATCGCCTACCACTGTAATGGAGGTAACACGCGAGGAACAATATGCGGCTTCGAAATTCTCCTTTCTTCTCCACAAATCTTCAGATGAGGCCTATACAATGCTACAGGAGGTCTATGCAGAGTCTGTTCTTCCCTACAGCACAGCTCAAATGTGGTTTAAAATTTTAAAAGAGGGGGACAATTTCAAAGGAAGGTGGAGCCGGTGCTCCATTTACTGCTCTTATGCCAGAAAACATCAACACAACTGCCGCCATTGTGAGAGACGATCGACGAATTACATTAAGATCACTTTCTGAAATGCTGAACATTTCTCTGGTTGCCACCCACAAGTTAGTGACAGAAACATTAGACATGAGACATGTTTGTGCGCGATGGATTCCAATACTGTTTATTCCCGAACACAACGACATTCGCTTGCAGGTCTGCATGCCGTTAAAGTTGATGTTAGAGGAAGATCCGGAGTTTCTTTCAAAGGTAATCACTGCCGCTGAAACTTGGCTACGACATGTTGATCTTGAGAGCAAACAGCAAAGCTCAGCTTGGAAATCTCCTTCATCACCAACGTCCAAAAAGCAAAAGTGGTTGCTTCTGATGGAAAAGCTATGGTCATCTCATTCTTTGATATTCATGGAATGGTTTGTCAGCTTTTCGTACCTGCAAACACATCAGGAACTACACAATACTACAGGAATGTCATGAAAACATTGCAAGTCCATATCAGTCGCAAAAGACCACATTTCCGTGAAGCAGGCTGAACGCTGCACCACGATAATGCGCGGCCGCATATTTCCAAAGTTGTTGCCGGATATCTTGAACAAATCATTGTGAAATGCCTACCTCACCCACCATATGGTACGCGTTTAGCCCCACCTGAACTCTCTGTTCCCTAACTTGAAGAAACGCCTTCGTGGGAGGCATTAGCCATCATCAGAAGCAATGGTGAAGGCTGCGGAGGAAATTTTGAAGGATCTGTCAACAATAATTTCCAGCTTGTCTTTGAAGACTGGCAGAAACGCTGGGAAAACAGCATCGCATTCAGGGCAGACTACTTCAAGAAGGACCATCAAAAGTATCAGGGTGATTAAAGGTACGTTGTCAAAAAAGAAATTTTGAACATTCGTTACTGAACAGCCCTCGTATATAAGATTTTGGTTGTCATACACGTCCATTGCCGTGGCATGATGGGCTAGAGCGTTGTGCTCTGTTTCCCTGCCGGGATCGATCCGATCCGCGCATAGGACAGTTGCCCACTCGGTATGGTAAGGAAATCGAGGAGCTACGTTGGGTAACGTACCCTGGACTAGAGAATCAACTTCCCGTTTTGGAGTGTCGTGATGCTGACCACATCTCCTTTCTTGCATCTGTGGACGTGAGGCCGGCAGTCGGGTTAGCAGGCTCTGGCCCGGTAACGGGCGGTTACGCCATGTGTTACGTTGTTACATACGCTTAACAATTGAGCAAAGTTCATACACAATGAAGAGGGTATCAGAGAATATTTCTGTAAAATGAAAGGCAAAACTTTATTTTGTAATTGATATACACCTTAATGGCCTTTTAGAGCCTCTTTTCCCTTTAAGAATATAAATTTAAAAACGTTTCAGAAATGAGATACATTAGGATGAAGAGTTTCCTTCAATATTTCCTTGACGTATCGTTGGAAGTTTCTGAACAAAGGTCAAGTCTGAATTTGACTTTTTGTTAAAACTTTACATTATTCACAGGGAGAATCGCGCGCGCGAACACACATACACACACACACACACACACACACACACACACACACACACACACACACACACACACACACACACACACACAGATTTGCTCAAATATTTTCAAAACCCCTCCTTACAGTCACGGTGCCCATCATGATAGATACGTGAATTTTGTTCATATTTAAATTAATTTTAATATATTTTTACTGCTATGTTCCAGATATACGTCCTTTAAGATGTCAAAATTACGTACGTCATCATCATCATCATCATCATCATCATCCTCATCATCATCATCATCATCATTATTCACATTGTAGTGTTTAAAAGAAAAAAGTAAAAACCAAGCCACTACATTGAAATGATACACTGCTGTCATCCACACATGGTATCACAACGATTATTTTACGTGGGCCCTCCTACATCGTTTACCACAGACACATTTGACTGCGGCCACCTTGACACCATAACACGACTTCCAGCTTTGAGTGGATGTCAAGCGCACTGCGTGTGACCGTAATCATCATGGCTATTCAAGTGTGTTGCCTGAAGGTGTCTAAGTCGTCCTATTCAAACCCGGTTTCGAATTACAGGAAGTAGCAAGTAGCAAGTAGCAATGTAAGTGCTTACTAAAAGAGTAAAGTAAGTTTTAAGCCATTGCCGGCCCTCGTAGCCGTGTTCGCTTTTGTGTGTATTTCTAGCATTCGCCGACTAGAGGGTTGCGGGTTCGAGTCTCGCCTTTGATATGGGTGTTTATATGGAGAGTGTATATATGTAAAAGTACAGAAAACGAACTGTCATGAAATGGAAATAATAAAAAACGGTAAAATAAACAATATATTCTTTTAGGTCCCCTTGCTCACGAATGTTGGTGTTGGGAGTCGCTTCGTTTCCTTCAGAGCGAAGTAGACCAAGCTTATTGACTTGATAGATCAGATCAGTGTTGGAGAATCAGCCCAAAGCCAGGGATGAATGAATTATGAAACAATTGGTGGAATGATGATGGGGTAAACCGGAGGATCCGGAGGAAACCCACCCCAACACCATGTTCTTCATCACAAATTATACTTTGCGGTCGCCTGGGTGCGAATCCGAACCACCTAGGTGAGAGTTAAAGGGGAACGAACATATTGTGACTGCGTGGCTTCGTGGAATTAAAAGTACAAGTTGCAGAAGTTCAAAAGGTTCTTTATTTCCGTAGAAATACGCTTACAGTAGCAGAATTAGGTAACACACAAATACAATTTTCCAATGTCTTGACCACAACAGAGAGTTCACTTCCAAAACAACAGTTTCAATTACAACTCTCGTCATGACTCTGTTTACAACTTTCCCTTGGCGGGTCATGGCTTCCTTATACATACATGTACTCATATTACTAAACATTTTCCGAATATTCTGTAACAAACAAGAAATCGAATGTTCTGTAAGACAATCAAGATGTCACCAGAACGTACATATTTTATCTAACTTATCTGTTTTGACATGCCTTTTATCTCAGCGCTAGTTTTATCTCCTTAGGCAAGCTTTTTATCTCCGGCGATTAATATCTGTCCCTTATCTCTCTACGTCGCGCCTTCGTCTATAATGAGTTCGCGACAATATGTAACAATAAAAAAAGAGTCACCCAACTTTGGTCATCCCTCGAATTTGAGTCTTTGGGTGGAATATAATACTTTCATAGTGACTAAGTAATACATCGGACGACAGACTCGCATAGAAAGAGTGAATTGAAATATGATGCAGAATCTGTGAAAAATCATTGATGACACGACCCCTCCAAAAAAGGTAATACAGTAGACTGCAAGGTGACAGATACGTGCGGAAATGCCTTACAATTCCAGGGCTTGAAGTCATACAACTGCTATATAGGACGACCAACAACTCGTCGAACAAGTCTAATAAATTAAAGCAAGATCTGAAACTTTCTTGGCGACGAATATATAAAATATATTCCCGGGATAGAAAACAGGTGAGAAGAGCGAACATCGCTGCCACCAGCAGGATTTGAACGAATAAGGAAGGTTAATAAACTCTAAATTGAAATAACAAAAACCCAACAACAACAAAACAATACCAATAAAGACAAAACACTATCAACACTGGTAATCCTAAACAAGAGACTGTTTGCAGTAAATTAAATACAAGGTCAAGAGATGGCGTGAGTGTATAAAGCTAGGTAGGTCATAGAAACGTGACTACCTAATTTGATATTCAAGCTGTAAGATATCCCGTAAGGCAGAGGTTTCGTCCCCTTTAACTTCTGTGGTCCGAGCGTTGCGGGCCCCTAGCACTCCTAACGCCTCTGACGTTACTAGAGGAACCTCGGGCGAACATTTGAGCCCCTGCCTGAATGGGAGTTGTTCGTATTGGGTTGGACCCGAGGGGTAAGTGGTTCCCGAAAACTGTAATTCGAAAGCGATTTTGAATAGGACGACTTAGACAACTTCAGGCAACAAACTTGAATAGCCATGATGATTACGGTGACACGCATTGCGCTAGACATCCACTCAAAGCTCGAAGTCGTGAGTTGGTGTCACGGTGACCGCAGGCAAATGTGGTAAACGATGTAGGAGGGCCCACGTAAAATAATTGTTGTGATACCATGTATGGATGACAACAGGGTATCATTTCAATGTAGTTGCTTGGTTTTTGCTTTTTCCTTTTGAAACACTACAGTGTGAATAATGATGATGATGATGATGATGATGATGATGATGATGATGATGATGATGATGATGATGATGATGACGTACGTAATTTTAACTCGCTAAAGGACGTATATCAGGAATATAGCAGTAAAATTAATTAAAATTAATTTAAATATGAACAAAATTCTTATATCTATCATGATGGGCACCGTGACTGAAAGGAGGGGTTTTAAAAATGTTTTGAGTAAATGTGTGTGTGTGTGTGTGTGTGTGTGTGTGTGTGTGTGTGTGTGTGTGTGTGTGTGTGTGTGTGTTATTCATTTATTATACAGCATATTCCATTACATAGTGAGTAATACTATATGCTTGGGTGCACAGTTACATGAAATTTTGTTTTCACTATTGTATTACATATTATCACATTTCCTCGAGACTTACAATTCTATAAACTAATATAAGTATTTGCATCCCACTTGACTATTTACAGATTATCGAAGTTGATACTGTTTACAAATTTACTGAAACTTTTGGTGTTTTTTGTATAAGTTCCTTTTTTTCTAGTGTCCAGCGTCCACCAGCCATTGTTATTGCTTTCTTTAGATTTTCCCTTTCTTTGTCTAACAGATTATACTCAAAGATTAAGTGGTCCACAGTTTGTTCGTTTTGGTTGCACTTACACATTGGATAGTCACTTACTTGTGGTAGTACACTTTAGTTTTCCCGTGACCTGCTAACAATGACGCAAGATTTGATGTTAAATTTATTTTGGTTTTCATCCTGTCATTTACGTTGGGAAAATAGGATTTTGTAATTTCACCTTTTGATGTTTGTTGCCATTCTTGTTGCCATTTTTCCATACTTCAGCACTTTAACTTGCTGATTACTTCACTTTTTGGTATTTTGTTGTAGGTTACTTCCAACAAATTATCTTGTGCTGCTTCCTTTGCAAGTTGATCCTCTATTTCATTCCCAAGATGTCCTACATGTGCCTTTATCCATCTTAGGTTTATCTTCCAATTCCTCTCTTGTAGCTTCCCGAGTCGATTCCGAATATTGTGTATTAATGCTTTGTGGATTTTAGGGTTATTCATGGAATCCAATGTTACTTTACTATCATATATATTGTTACGGTTCTCTTTTCCTTTTTTATATCTTTTAATTCGTCAATGTTTTCTAGGACTTTTATGATGGCTTGTTGTTCTGCCTGGTTGTTTGAGCAGTTATTGTCCAATTTATATTTTCTTTGGTGAGCAAGTTCATTATTGATGAATATTGCAACTCCTGATCCAACACCCATCTCACTCTTGCTGCCATCTGTATATACTTCTAATGTGGATTCTGGTTTTCCTTCTCTGCCTTTGCTGAGTCTAATTGCTTTGGCAGGGTGTGACCAATTGCTCAACTCTACATCATGATTTATAATCCAGCTCACATTCTCTTTTCCCTTCAAGATCTATATAGTTGCACAGTTTCTTCTACTTTTATTATAATTGGCAACATTCCAACTATGACACAAAGGGCTGCAGTGGAGGTAGTGCGAAAGGCCTTCGCCATTTTGATATTAATAAGTCTCTGGACTCTGATTAATTTTTGTCTGTTATGCTGCTTCTTAATAGCTTCGATCCAGAAAGCAGTGCCATGTGTGTGCGTGTGCGCGCGCGCGTGTGCGTGCGTGCGTGTGAGCGTGCGCGGGTGCGTATGCGGGTGAGTGTGCGGGTGCGTGTGCGCGTGCGGCAGCGCGTGCGCGTTAGCGTGCGCGTGTGCAGGCGCGTGAGGTGACGTAAGCGTGTGATTCTCCCTGTGAATAGTGTAAAGTTTTAACAAAAAGTCAAATTCAGACTTGACTTTTGATCAGTATCTTCCAACGATACGTCAAGGAAATATTGAAGGAAACCCTCCATCCCAATGTATCTCTTTCCTGAAACATTTTTCAGATTTATATTATTAAAGGGAAAAGAGGTTCTAAAAGGCCATTAAGGTATAAATCAATTACAAATTAAAGTTTTGCCTTTCATTTCCTGAAATATGCTCTGATACACTCTTCATTGATATGAACTTTGCTCAATTGTTATGCGTATGTAACAACGTAACCCACGGCGTAACCGCCCATTACCGGACCAGAGCCTGCTAACCCGACTGCCGGCCTCACGTCCACAGATGCAAGAAAGGAGATGTGGTCAGCATCACGACACTCCAAAACGGGAAGTTGACTCTCTAGTCCAGGGTACGTTACCCAACGTAACTCCTCGATTTCCTTACCATACCGAATGGGCAACTGTCCTATGCGCGGATGGGATCGATCCCGGCAGGGAAACAGAGCACAACGCTATAGCCCATTATGCCACGGTAATGGACGTGTATGACAACCAGAACCTTATATACGAGGGCTGTTCAATAAAGAATGTTCAAAATTTCTTTTTTAACAACGTACCCTTACTCACCGTCATACTTTTTATGGTCCTTCTCAAAATAGTCTCCCCTGAATGCGATGCTGTTGTCCCAGGGTTTCTGCCAGTCTCAAAGACAAGCTGGAAATCATTTTTGACAGATGCTTCAAAATCGCCTCCGCAGCCTTCAACACTACTTCTGATGATGGCTAATGCCTCCCACGAAGGCGCTTCTTCAAGTTAGGGAACAGAAAAGTCAGGTGGGGTTAAACGGTGAGGTATGCATTTCACAATGATTTGTTCAAGATATCCGGCATCAACATTGGAAATATGCGGCCGCGCATTAACGTGGTGCAGTGTTCAGCCTGCTTCACGGAAATGCGGTCTTTTGCGACTGATATGGGCTTGCAATGTTTTCATGACATCCCTGTAGTATTGTGTAGTTACTGATTTGTGTGCAATATAACATGCTGATAAACCATTTCATGAATATCAAAGAATAAAATGACCATAACTTTCCCAGCAGAAGCAACCAATTTTGCTCTTTTGGGGGTTGGTGAATAACGAGATTTCCACAATGAGCTTAGCTGTTTGCTCTCAGGATCCAAATGATGTAACCAAGTTTCCGGATCTTCCTCTTACAACAACCTTAACTGCATGTAGACCTTCATGAGAATGTCCTTTGGTTCGGGAATCAGCAGTCTTGGAACTCATCGCGCAGAAACACGTCTTATGTGTAATGTTGCTGTCACCAACGTGTGGGTGGTACCCAATGAAATGTTCAGTATTTCAGAAAGTGATCTTAATGTAATTCGTCTATCGTCTCTCACAATGGCGGCAGCAGTGTTGATGTTTTCTGGCATAAGAGCAGTAACTGGAGCACCGGCTCCTCCTTCCTTTGAAATTCGCTGTCTCCCCTCTTTTAACATTTTAAACCACATCCGAGCTGTGCTGTAGGGAAGAATAGACTCTGCATAGGCCTCCTGTAACATGGCCTCAACTGAACACTTGTTGAGAAAATAGCAGAATTTCGAAGCCACATATTGTTCCTCGCGTGTTACCTCCATTGCAGCTACAGGTGATACTATACATGTCGGAACTTGCCTGGTTCTCACAGGCGGGAACCAGGAGTACCAACAATGAAACTACTACGGTGTGTTTGCTTCACATTAAGCTAACACAATATAGTAAGTTGGAATTTTTTTGCGAAAAATTATGACCGTAAAAAATATGATCATGCCTTAATGAAGTCCTCGTATGTCTTAATTTGTGAAGTTTTGTTGTTATTTGGATATGGTACACATTATGAGACAGAGTCCAGGATTTATTAAACTAAAATACCGTTTTCTACCAAAGGTATTCCAGTTGTTTTGAGCAATATTAAACGCAAGATTTGAAGCGTTTAGGCACACGTAAATAAGAGGGAGAAATAAAACCTTAGGTCATAGCATGGATATACCTAATTACCCCCTGAATGTTACAGGTGCGTGTAGCACAAAATACTACTCAGGGGAAAGTTGCAAAGGTTTTAGCAATCCACTTATTATTTATTAGATTTACAACTGAGCTAACAAAAGATCAATGACAAAACACTATCAATTTTCGGATCCCTGAACAAAACACTGTTATAAATTAAATACCAAGTCATGAGACGGTGTGACTTTAGAAAAATCTCAAAAGAGCCCATGGTCCATAGAGCTTAGGATTACCCGACATTCGTCTATCAGGATGAGGAAAAACACCAGAAAAGCATTATGAAGGTAACTCACCCTGACAGAGACTCGAACTCGGGACCTCTTGAACAAGACGCAGACACGCTATCATCTACGCTATCAAGCCGGGCAGAAAACTAGTTAAGATTTAGGAAGGTGACTAATTAATTTGACATTCAAGATGTATAAATCTGTGCTTCTTGAGCCGATTGGTTACATCTTAAGACCATCTTTCAAGAAGAACTGAACTGAAGACCAGCATCGCTATTAGGCGTGCTCCTCTCAAAGGAAATCTCCAAAGCCTCCTTAACTCTCCGCTACCAGTAGCTGGTGCATTTTCCCACGACGGTCGCCTCCTGTAAGTTGGCTCTATGGTCCATATCAAGGGAATGCTCTGCCAGTCCACACTTCTCAGGTTGTATTAAACGAATGTTCCTTTAATTTTCGTTTATTCTGGTTTTGATAAGTGCTTCCGGTGTGTCTTATATACGGTGTCCCACATTAATGGGGAATGCGGTACACTTCCGAATCTTGGAAGTCTGTTTTGTCTTTCATCCGGTCTCAATTGGTGTTTAATCTTCGTAGGTGGCTTGTGAATGGTTCTGATTTATTTGGGGACCGTTTAGTTCAGGCAGAATCAGCAGAAATCTCGCCAAATGCATCAAGATCATCTACAAGCCAGCTCCGAAGAGAGTTCCTGTTGAGACCGGTGAAAGACAAACCGGACTTCCAAGATTCGGAAGTGTACCGCATTCCCTGCATATGTGGGACGCCGTATATAGGACAAACCGGAAGGACCGTTGCTACGAGAATAATCGAACGTGAACGGAGCATTCGCTTGATGCAACCTGAGAATTTTGTCCTCACAAAGCATTGTTTGGAATGGACCATAGACTCAACCTTCGAGAGACGACCATATTGGCAAAATGCAGCAGTTACTGGGAGTGAAGTGTTAAAGGAGGCTTTGGCTATTTTATCTGAAGGAGCACGCTTAATCGCAATGCTGGGTTTCAGTTCAGTTAGTCTTAGGAAACCGGCATTAGAAGTACAAATCAACCGGCTCAAGAAGCACAGATATATCCAGCTTGAATGTCAAATTACGTAGTCACGTTTCTATGATCTAACTAGCCTGATACATTCACGGAATCTCCTGACCCGGTATTTAATATACTGTAGGCAGTCTTTTGTTTAGGGATACGAGTATTGGTCGTGTTTAGTCGTTGTTGATAGTGTTTTGTCGGTGTTGGTTATTTGTTACCTCAGATTAACGCTTAAATAACATGTTTTATTCCTTGATATCCTAATGATGGGAGATATGTTCGCTTCCGAAACATGGATTTGTAATCGTCTTTTGAGCTGGCTTGTTTCCCGAGAATATATTTTATATATTCGTCACCAAGAAACTTTCAGATCTTTCTTGAATTTGTTAGATCTGTTCGATGGGTGGTTCGTCGTCCTCTAAAGCAGTTGTTTGACTTAAAGCCCTGGATTTCTAAGGCATTTCCGCTCCTTTCTTTGACCTTGCGGTCTACAATATTACGTTTCTTCGGAGGGGTCGTGTTATCAATTATTTTTCACAGATTCTGCATCATATTTCAATTCGCACTTTCTATGCGAAATTTGCGAGTCATTTGTATCTTTTATTTTTGTTTATATATTTCCACTTGTCTCTCACCTAGGCGGTCCGGATTTGCTCCCAGGCGACAGAAAAGTGGGATTTTTGGTGGACAACATGGCGTTTGGGTGGGTTTCCTCCGGGTCCACCCGACTGACGGCCTCACGTCCACAGCCGCAAGAAAGAAAATTTGGTCAGCATCACGACACTCCAAAACGGGGAGTTGACTCCAAGGTTCGATACCTAACGTAGCTCCTCGATTTCTTCACCATGCCGAGTGAGCGACTGTCCAATGCAGGGGTGGGATGGATCCCGGGCTCTTTCCATAGTAGGGAACCACATCACAACGCTCTAGGACTCTATGCCACGGCAATGGAGCTGTATGACATAAACAGAGTCTTATATACGAGGGCTGTTCAATAAAGAATGGTCAAAATTTCTTTTTGACAACGTATCTCTACTCACCCTCATAATTTATTATGGTCCTTCTCAAAACAGTCTCCCCTGAATGCGATGCACTTGTCCCAGGGTTTCAGCCAGTCTTCAAAGGCATCCTGGAATCCGCGTTTGAGAAACCTTTCAAAATGGCTTCCTCAGCCTTCACCAATGTTTCTCATGATGGATAATGCCACCCACAAAAGCTTCTCTTCAAGTTAGAGAATAGAAAATGGTCACATGGGGCTAAATCCAGACTATAAGGACGGTGCTTCATGAGCATCATGTTGACTCTTGCAAGATGTTGAGCAACAACATTGGCAATATGCGGCCGAGCTTTATCGTGGTGCAACATCCAGCCTGCTTCACGGAAATGTGGTCTCTTGCGCCTGACATGGACTTGCAATATTTTCAGGACAACCCTGTAATATTGTCCAGTTACTAATATGTGTGCAGGTACAACATGCTGATAAACCATTCCATAAATATCAAAGAATGAGATGACTATAACTTTCCCAGTAGAAGCAACCAGTTTGGCTATTTTGGGGGGTTGGTGACGAAGGAGATTTCCATCCTGAACTTTGCTGATCGCTCTCAGGATGTAAAAGACTGCAGCCAGGTTTCATCAACATCGATTACCTTTGAAAGAAACTCCGGAACTTCCTCTAACATCAAATTTAACTGAATGCAGACCTGCATGCGAATGTCCTTTTGTTCGGGAATCAACAGTCTTGGAACCCATCGCGCACAACCACGTCTCATGTGTAATGCTTCTGTCACCAACGTGTAGGTGGCACCCAATGAAATCTTCAATATTTCAGAAAGTGATCTTAATGTGATTCGTCGATACTCTGTCACAATGGCAGCAACGGTGTTGATGTTTTCAGCCGTAAGAGCAGTAACTGGAGCACCAGGACCAAATACCTTTGTAATTTATTGTTTCCCCAGTTTAAATAATTTAAACCACCTTCGAGCTCCGCTGTAGGGAAGAACAGACTCTCCATAGGCCTCATGTAACATTGTATAGGCCTCAACTGAATTTTTTTTGAGAAGAAAGCAGAATTTCAAAGCCGCATATTGTTCCTCACAAGTTACCCTCATTGCAGCTGTAGGGGATACTGACATTTCTGAACTTGCCTGTTTCTCAAAGGCGAGAACCAGAAGTACCAACAATGAAATTACTACGACGTGTTTGTTTCTCATTAAGCTAACAGAATATAATAATATTGAATTTTAGTGCGAAAAATTATGACCGTAAAAATTTGATCAATCATTAAATATGAGTCCTGGAAACTCTGGATTTGTGAAGTTATTTGTTGTCTGGATAATGCAAATATTATGAGACACAGTCCCGGATTAATTAAGCAAAAATTCCGTTTTCTACCAAAAGTAGTCCAATGGTTATGAGCAATATTAAACTATATAATTGAAGCGTTTATTTACACGTTAACAAAAGGGAGAAAGAAAACCTTAGGCCATAGCGTATATATACCTAATTACCCCCTGAATGTTCCAAGTGCGTGTACCACTAAAGAATACTCAGGGGAAAGTTTCAAAAGCTATAGCAATCCACTTATAATTTATTAGACTTATATTCAAGATATTCTCGGGATATAGGCCAGGTGAAAAGACAATTACAAACCGACGTTTCGGGAGCGTACTTCGCTCCCATCATTAGGATATGTACGAATAAGAAATGTTATTAAATTCTAAATTGAGCTTACAAAAGATCAATAACAAAACACTATCAATTTTCGGATTCCTGAACAAAAGTTTTAATAAATTAAATACGAATCCATGAGAGGGTGTGAGGGTAGAAAAATAGTTGTATGTGTAATTTATGATCTCCAACGTTAAGTCATATCGGACGATGAAGGAAATGGGTGAAATGATGGTCAAATGAGCCCACGGTCCACAGGGCGTAGAGTTACCCGACATTCGTCTAGCAGGATAAGGGGAAACACCGGAGAAACCTTATTCAGGTAAGTCACCCTGATCGACATTTGAACTTGGGACCTCTTGAACGTGAGGATGGCACGCTAACATCTATGCTACTGAGGCGTGCAGAAAAGTAGTTAGGATATAGAAAGGTAACTAATTAATCTGACATTCAAGCTGTATAAATCTGTGCTTCTTGAGCCGATTGATTTCATTTTAAGACAATCTTCCAAGATAAACTGAACTGAAGACCAGCATCGCGCGTAGGCGTCATCCTCTCAAAGGAAATGGCCAAAGCCTCCTTAAATCTCCGCTACCAGTAACTGCTGCATTTTGCCACGACGGTGGTCTCCTGAAAGTTGGCTCTGTGGTCCATATCAAAGGAAAGTTCTGCCAGTCCAAACCTCTCAGGTTGTATTAAACGAATGTTCCTTTAATGTTCGTTTATTCTGGTATTGATAAGTCCTTCCCGTGTGTGTTATATACGGTGTCCCACATTCATGGGGAATGCGCTACACTTCAGAAACTTGGAAGCCTTGATTGTCTTTCATCCGGTCTCAATAGGTGTTTAATATTCGGAGGTGGCTTGTGAATGGTTCTGATTTATTTGGCGACAGTTTGGTTCCGGAAGCGTCAGCAGCAATGTCGCCAAATACATCAGTATCATCAACAAGCCAGCTCTGAAGATTAAACACTGGTTGAGACCGGTGAAAGACAAACTGGACTTCACAGTTCCGGGAATGTACCGCATTCCCTGTTAATGTGGGACGCCGTATATAGGACAAACCAGATGGACCATCACTAGCAGAATAAACGAACAAGAACGGAGCATTCGCTTACTGTAAGCTGAGAATTCTGGACTGGAAGAGCATTGCATTGATATGGACAATAGATCCAAATTTGGAAAGAAGACTATTGTGGGGGAAATGCAGCAGCTAGTGGTAGTGGAGAGCTAGCGGGACTTTGGCCATTCCTCCGAGAGGAGCACGCTCAATCGTGACGTTTGTTTCAGTTCCGTTATTCTTGGAAACCGGCGTCAAAATGGACCCCCCCCCCCTCCCGCTGAAGAAACACAGATTTATACAGCTTATATAAGCTCGAGGAATGCTACCAGGGTAATTCACACAGTGAAGATTGACCTCCCCTCTAACGAGCTGTCCTGAAGGGTACCCGGCACCTGTGTGGGGCTTTCCATAGGGCAAGACCTAGACACTAACAACCCCCCTCACCATCAGGTCCTCCGCACTCAAGATGGGATGGAAGTGTATACGCGAATTACGCGCGCCAATCCCAAAGGGGGAAGCTACTGATTAATCTCGGTAGGGCCTACTGGTGATCTACCACACCTTCTACTAGATATGCAGGCCAGAACACGGGTATATATGGCTTACTTCAACCCCGTCCGAAGACGTACCCGATCTCACACGGTTTTCGGGAACCACTTCCATCTCGGGTCCAACCCAATACGAACAACTCCCATTCAGGAAGGGGCTCGAATGTGTGCCCGAGTTTCCTCTAGTAACGTCAGATGCACTACGAGTTATAGGTGTCCGCAACGCTCGCACCACAGCAGCTAAAAGGGA
This sequence comes from Mantis religiosa, assembly GCA_030765055.1. NCBI lineage: Eukaryota > Metazoa > Arthropoda > Insecta > Mantodea > Mantidae > Mantis > Mantis religiosa. The sequence continues at coordinate 123,716 of JAUKNK010001401.1, read as the reverse complement.
CGAAACCCCTGCCCTACGGGACATCTTACAGCTTGAATATCAAATTAGGTAGTCACGTTTCTATGACCTACCTAGCTTTCTACACTCACGCCATCTCTTGATCTGGTATTTAATTTACTGCACACAGTCTTTTGTTTGGGAGTACGAGTGTTGATAGTGTTTTGTCTTTGTTGAGAGTGCTTTGTCGCTGTTAATTTTTGTTATCTTAATTATGTGTTTATTAAAATTCCTTATTCGTTCATATCCTGATGATGGCAGCGAGGTACGCTCTTCTCACCTGTTTTGTATCCCGAGAATATATTTCATATCTTCGTCGCCAAGAAAGTTTCAGATCTTACTTTAATTTATTAGACTTGTTCGACGAGTTGTTAGTCGTAATCTGTAGCAGTTGTATGACTTCAACCCCTGGAATTCTGAGGCATTTCCGCGTGTATCTGGGACCTTGGAGTTTATTGTGTTCTTCGGAGGGGTCGTGTTATCAATGATTTTTAACAGACTCTGCATCATATTTCAATTCACACTTTCTATGCGAGTGTATCGTCCGATGTATTACTTTCTCACTATGAAAGGGTTATATTCCACCCAAAAGCTCAAAATCGAGGGATGACTAAATTTGCGTGTCTCTTTATTTCATATTTTATTTTGTCGCGAACATATTATTTACGATAGCGCGGAGCGGAACGATAATGGGCAGATAGTGCCGGGTGCAGATGAAGAGCTTACCTAAGCAGATAAATATAGCGCGATGATAAAATGTATGTCTAAACAGTAAGTTAGATAAAAAAGGATATTCTGGTTACATCTTGATTGTCTTGCAGAACATTCGATTTCTTGTTAGTTATATAATATTCCGGAAAATGTCTAGTAAAATGAGTCGTGGTTTATACAAGGAAGCCGGGACTCACCAAGGGACAGTTGTAAACAGTCATGACGAGAGTTGTAATCGATACTGGTGTTTTGGAAGTGAACTCTTTCTTGTTTTCAACAACCTTGAAAGATTGTATTTGTGTGTTACGTAATTCTTCTGGTGGACCAAATGTATTTCTAAGGAAATAACGAATATTTTGAATCTTTGCAAATTGGACTTTTAATTATACGAACCCACACAGTCACAATATGTTCCCCCTTGTCTCTCACCTAGGTGGTCCGGATTCGCTCCGAGGCGACCGCAAAGTGGAATTTGTGGTGAACAACATGGGTTTCCTCCGGGTCCTCCGGTTTCCCCCACCATCATTCCATCAATTTCTCCATCATTCATTCATACCAGGCTTTGAGCTGAACCTCCAACACTGATCTCATCTATCAGGTCAATATGCTTGGTCTACTTCGCTCTGAAGGAAACGAAGCGACTCCCAACACCAACATTCGTGAGCAAGGGGACTTAAAACAATATATATATATATATATATATATATATATATATATATATATATATATTCTTTAGTTTGACCGTATTTCATTATTTCCATTTCTTTACATTTTGCTTCTTCTACTTTTACACCCATACCAAAGGCGAGGTTCGAACCCGCAACCCTCTAATCGACGAATGCTAGAAATACACACACTAGCGAACACGGCTACGAGGGCCGCCAATGTTTCAAAACTCACTTAACTCTTTTAGTAAGTACTTACATTGCTACTTACACCGTCTTCCTGTAATTCGAAAGCGATTTTAATAGGACGACTTAGACACCCTCAAGCAACAAACTTGAATAGACATGATGATTACGGTGAAACGCATTGCGCTAGACATCCACTCAAAGCTAGAAGTCGTGAGTTGGTGTCACGGTGACCGCAGTCAAATGTGCCTGTGGTAAAGTATGTAGGAGGGCCCAGGTAAAATAACAGTTGTGATACCATGTATGGATGACAGCAGTGTATCATTTACATGTATTTGCTCGGTTTTTGCTTTTTCTTTTAAAACTCTACAATGCCAATAATGATGATGATGATGATGATGATGACGTACGTTATTATAACTCGTTTAAGGACGTATATCAGGAATATAGCAGTAAAAAGGTTGTGACTTTGTGGGTCCGTGAAATGAAAAGTCCAATTGCACCACTCAAAAATGTTCTTTATTTCCACCGACTTACAGTTAAACTCTTGCCAATTACACAGAATTACGTAATGCACACAATTACGATTCACCAGTTAGACCGTTACAATTTCACTTGCACTCGTAATTACGTACAATCCTCCGATGCACTCGTACAGTCTTCTCGTCTTACACTAGCACTGCATTCTTACGCCAAGAACTGACTAACTCTCCTCCAGCCCAGCGTGTTGCTTATATAGGGTCAGCTGGCCGATCGAGAATGTTCTGGAATAGATGAAATATCCGTAAGTTCGAGAAATCAAGGGCAGCGGAAAGGGACGGAACGGTAATGTTTTTTCCCCAGCCACCCCTCGTCGCCGCTATAAGATAAACGAGGGGGCGTGTCCGAGCGCTTCTGTCTCCTGCTGCTGCGTCAGCTGGTACTATAGGGTGTTCCAACGTTCGGGTGGCTATATTAAAATTAATTTAAACATGAACAAAATTCACGTATCTATCATGATGGGCACCGTGACTGTAAAGAGGGGTTTTAAAAATGTTTTGAGCAAATTTGTGTGTGTGTGTGCGCGTGTGTGTGACCTCCCCTCTAACGACCAGGGAGTTACCGAGCTGTCCCAAAGGGCACCCGGCCCCTCTGTGGGGTTTCCATAGTGCAAGACCTAGACACTAGCAACACCCCCTCTCAGATCCTACGGACTCAAGATGGGATGGAAGTGGTTACGCGAGTTACGCGTGCAAACCCCAAAGCGGGAAGCTACTGATTAATCTCGGTAGAGCCTCCTGGAGATCTACCACACCTACTAGCTATGAAGGCCAGTACGCGGGAATATGAGGCATCCCTCAACCCCATCCGAAGACGTACCCGATCTCACACGGTTTTCGGGAACCACTTCCTCCTCGAGTTGTCGCCTTAACTCCCGGTTGCTGCTGATGCTATCCCGCCTTGTGTAGCAGCCGCTCTTCATGAGGTCTCATCACCTGGGTCGCGATGGTCTGGTAATTTGGTAGAGTAGCTCTTGATACCGTCCCTGTTAGAGATAACATTGTCATTATAACCCCAAAGTCTTATTACATGCATAATTAAGGGCGGATAGATACCACGATATGAATTAAACAAAGTTATAATAAATATAGAGGAAAATTATTAAATATACAAGTGCAGATACTAAACAGGCAATCCCGATATATATTATCGAAGGCAAGAGTACCCAAATAGCGAGGTGACTGAACACCTTCCTCACAGGTACTTTCATTGCGTTGCTTGCCGATGAAGGTGGCATTGTCCAAGGTTAGACCCTCGTCGCCAGCCATGCCTTGGCCTGCACATGCTACGTGATGATAGAATAGACACCGGGATTTAAGTTACACATTTTTAAACATGCTTATGCATTAATTAGCTTGTCTGTGGGAAAGTGAAAATCGCATAGGATACACGTTTCAGACACGAGAAATTGCTTTTAGATTTAAGATTAGGGATGAAACACAACCTATCAGAAACAAGTAACAGGTCACATGACCTCTAAAGTGTCCAAAGTTCGGCGAAAGCAAGGGGAAATTTGCGCAATGGCGACGTTTGATCTTTGCTAGGAAAATCACTCTGTTCCGGCGAGTGAAGGGGGCCGCAAGTACTGAAAATTCATCAAAGTCCATGTTCGCGAATGCACGAAGTAATGTCCTCGACGTTCACAAACAATGCGTACACAGATACATACATAACATCAAGATAACGGTGATGAGTGGAGAGGACTACGTATATCAATAAACTTGACATTCAACGGTCGTGGTGTCTTCTATATGATAATACCCATACCCTATCCGGACGCACCCATCCCCTGAAACTCAAAAGAGGTAATTCATGCAGATCTACCCTGAGAAAATCCCCGACCTGTTGGAAACCTCCCATTCGTAATCCTCACCCATCACATATCTTCTCATATGAGGTGTTGAGTACCGGGAGGGCTCAGCGAGGTACCTAACGGGCAAGGACCGCCTCACTCTATACGTTGACTATTTCCTTGCCCTGGCCAGTCATTAGAGCTGAGACTGAAACAACACAGTTCCTTGTAATCGCTTTACTACTAAGCTTAGTTTCGTGCTCGCAGATCACCATGAGTTGCCGCCATGTTCCGAACAAATTATTATAGATTTCCACTATCACGTTAAAACTACGCTTAATTGCTCAAATTTATCACGACGGAATAATTCGCGAACATTATTTAAAAATATACTCCGCCGCTTAACTCACTACTGAGAGAGATGGTTACTTTATAAGATTCGCGCTAGTGACTGTTACTTCTCGGCGCAATCCGAAGTTTTTGTCACCGGCAGGCAAACACATCTGCGCCGTACTACGTCTTGGACCAGAAGAAGGACGCTAAACCTCATCTTCTTGTACCAAAATAAAACATTGCCTCGTCTCAGTAACGCTATAATCGCCTACACCAACAACTTTATATTACGTTAGCTCTGAATTAAAATATATGCTAGCATCCTAGTTACTTAATTTAAATACTATGCCTTTATTTTATGTGCTTATCCATCCGTATTAATCATTATATTCATTATTAAATTGTATTTAACCATACGAATAATAAATACAGCATCAGAGTCCAACTTAATACGAACAACTCTCATTCAGGAAGGAGCTCGAATGTTCGCCCGAGGTTCCTCTAGTAACGTCAGAGGCACTACGAGTGCTAGGTGTCCGCAGCGCTCGCACCACAGCAGCTAAAGGGGACGAATCCGCTGCCTTACGGGGTATCTTACAGCTTGAATATCAAATTAGGTAGTCACGTTTCTATATCCTACCTAGCTTTATACACTCACGCCATCTCTTGACCTGGTATTTAATTTACTGCAAACAGTCATTTGTTCGGGAATACGATTGTTGATAGTGTTTTGTCTTTGTTGATAGTGTTTTGTCGATGTTAGGTTTTTGTTATTTCAATTTAGAGTTTATTAACATTCGTTATTCGTTCATATCCTGAAGATGGCAGCGATGTACGGTCTTGTTACCTGTTTTTTATCCCGGGAAATTATTTTATATATTCGTCTCCAAAAAAGTTTCAAATCTTACGTTAATTTATTAGACTTGTTCGACGAGTTGTTGGTCGTCCTCTATAGCAGTTGTACGACTTCAAGCCCAGAAATTCTAGGCATTTCCGAGCGTTTCTATTACCTTGCAGTCTACTGTATTACCTTACTTCGGAGGGATCGTGTTATAACTGATTTTTCACAGATTCTGCATCACTTTGTATGTGAATCTCGTCCGATGTATTACTTTCTCACTATGAAAGTATTATATTCCACCCAAAAACTCAAAATCGAGAGGTGACCAAAGGTGCGCGTGTTTCTTATATTTTTATGATAATATATTTTTGCGAACCCATTATTTACGATAGCGCGGAGCGGAACGATAAGAGACAAATAGTGCCGGGTGAGATAAAGAGCCTGCCTAAGCAGATAAATCTAGCGCGGGGATAAAATGCATGCCAGAACAGATAAGATAATTATGAATGGCCTAGTTACATCTTGATTGTCTTACAGAACATTCGATTACTTGTTAGAGAGTATTCCGGAAATGTGTGGTAATATGAGTCGTGGTATGGCATGTATATGTATATATAATGAAGTCGCGACTGCCCCCAAGGGACAGTCGTAAACAGAGTCGTGACGAGAGTTGTAATTGAAACTGGTGTTTTGGAAGTGAACTCTTTGTCGTGGCTAATAACCTAGGAAGATTGCATTTGTGTGTTATTTAATTCTGCTGGTGGACAAAGTGCATTTCTACGGAAATAAAGACATTTTTTAATTTCAAAGAAAGAAGGAATTTGAAAGAATTTCAGAGCCGCAAATGGTTCCTCCCTTGTTACCTCTATTGCAGAAGAAGGCGATACTGTACAACTCCAAACATGACTGTTTCTCTTAGACAGGATCCACGAGTACCAACAATGGGTCTACTACGTCGTGATTGTGTCACATTAAGCTAACAGGAAATAATAAGTTTCAATTTTAGAGCGAAAAATTATGAACATAAAAAACTTATGATCATTCTTAATTACACAGTCCTCGTACATCTGGATCTGTGAAGTTATTTATTATTTGAATATGGTAATATATTGAGACAGAGCCCTGATTTATTAAACTAAGATACCGTTTTCTACCAAAATTAGTCTGATGGTTTTGAGCAATATTAAACGCTGGAATTGAAGCGTACACGTTAGGTACACCGTAACAAGAGGGAGAAACAAAGCTATACCTAACTACCCCATGAATATTCCAAGAGTATGTAACACAAAAGAATTCTCAGGGAAAGGATTCAAAAGCTTTAGCAGTCCACTTATAATTTATTAGATTTACATTCAAGATATTCTCGGGATACAAGCCAGGTGAAAAGACGAATAGAAACCGTCGTTTAGGGAAGGTACATCGCTATCATCAGGGCATGAACGAATAAGAAATATTATTAAGCTATAATTTGAGATAACAAAAGATCAATGACAAAACACTACCAGTGTTTGCATCCCTGAAAAAAAGACTGTCTGCAGTAATTTAAATACCGGGTCATGAGATGGGTTAGGTGTAGAAAACTAGTTGTGTGTGTAATTTACGTCCTCTAGCGTTAAGTCGTATCGGACGATGAATGGAATGCGTGAAATGATGCTCAAATAAGTCCAGGGTCCGTAGACCTTGGAGTTCCCGACATTCGTCTGTCAGGTTAAGGGAAAATCCTGGAAAAAATGTGATCCAGGTAGCCTGCCCTGAGCAAGATTCGAACTCGGGACCTCTTGATCATGAGGCAGACGCGCTACCATTTACGCTACCGAGGCGGGTAGGAAACTAGTTAGGACATAGAAAGGTGACTAATTAATTTGATATTCAAGGTGCATACATCTGTACTTCTTGAGCCGAGCGATTTCCATTTGAAGACCAACTTCCAAGAGGATCTGAACTGAAGACCAGCATCGCGATTGAGCGTGCTCCTATCTAAGGAAATGGCGAAAGCCTCCTTAACTCTCCGCTCCCAGTAAATTCTGCAGTTTGCCACGACGGTCGTCTCCTGAAAGTTGGCTCTATGGTCCACCATACCAAAGGAATTCTCTGCCAGTCTATTCTTCTCAGGTTGCAGTAAACGAATGCTCCTTTAATGTTCGTTTATTTTGGTAGTGATGGTCTTTCCGATGTGTCTAATATACGGTCTGCCACATTACTAGGAAATACGGTACACTTCCAGAACTTGGAAGTCTAGTTTGTCTTTCACAGGTTTCGACAAGTGTTTAATCTTTGGAGGTGGCTTGTGGATGGATCTGATGCTGTGTTTGGTGACAATATTATTCTGGCGGAATCAGCAGAAATCTCGCCAAATGCAACATCAGGATCATCAACAAGCCACCTCCCTAGATTCAACACCTGTTGAGACCAGTAAAACATAAATTGTCTTTGGCCATTTCCTTTGAGAGGAGCACGCTTAATCGCGATGCTGGTCTTCAGTTTAGGTCCTCTTGGAAGTTGGTCTTAAAATTGAAATCGCTCGGCTCAAGAAGCACCGATGTATACAGCTTATATAAGCTCGAGGATATTTACTAGGGCAATCCACAAAGAGTGAAGATTGACCTTCTCTCTAACGACCTGAGAGTTACCGAACTGTACCAAAGAGCACCCGGCGCCTCCGTGGGGCCTTTCCATAGGGCACGAACTAGAGAATAACAAGCGCCCCCCCCCCAATTGGTCCTACGGACTCAAGTTGGAATGGAGGTGGATACTGCGTAAACTGTGTTACCTTTCTTCGTAAGGGTCGCCCTATTAATCATTCTTCACAGATTCTGCATCGTATTTTAATTCGCACTTTCTATGCGACTCTATCGCCCATTGTGTTACTTTCTCAAAATGAACGTATAATATTCCACCCAGAAATTCAAAATCGAGGAATGACCAAAGTTACGTGTCTTTATATATATTCCCGATTGGCTCTCACCTAGGGGTTGTGGCTGAAAACATGGTGTTGGGGTGGGTTTCTTCCGGGTCCTCTGGTTTGCCCCACCATTTTTCCACCAATTGCTCCATCATTCATTCGTCCCAGGTGTTGAGCCGACCCTCCATTCCTGATCTCATGTATCAGGTCAATATTCTTGGGCTCCTTCGCCCTGAAGGAAACCAAACGACTCCTAACACCATCATTGCTGAGGAAGGGAGACTTAAATCTACATATATTCCTTATTTTGTTGATTTTATTATTATAATTTCGTTACATTTTGCTTCCTGTACTTTTACATATGTACACTATTCATATAAACACCCATGCCAAAGGCAACACTTCAATCGGCGGATGCTAGCAATACACATACTAGGGAACACGGCTACGGAGGCCGGCATTGTTTTGAAACCCACATAACTCTTTTATAATCATAATTTTGATGCTCCTTCACAAAATAGCCTACCCTGAATGCCATGCTGTTGTCCCATCGTTTCTGCCAGTCTTCAAAGACATGCTGGAAACCATTTTTGAGAGATCCTCCAAAATCGCCTCCGCAGCTTTCACCACTGCTTCTGATAATGGCTAATGCCCCTTACGAAGGCGTGCCTTCAAGTTAGAGAATAAAAAAGGTCAGGTGGGGCTAAACGCGTACAATATTCAGGGTGAAAAATGCATTACACGTTGAATTTTGCAAGAAATTCAGCAACAGCATCGGCAATATGCGGCCGCGCATTATCATGGTGCAGCATCCAGTCTGCTCACGGAAATGTGGTCTTTGGTGCTTGCTATGGACTGGCTATGTTTTCTGGACATCCCTGTGGTGTTATCCAGTTTCAGATGTGTGTGAAGGTATAACATGCAGATAAATCATTCCATGAATATCAAAGAATGAGATGACCGTAACCTTCCACCAGAAGCAACGACTTTTCCTCTTTTGGTAGTTGGTGATCAACGAAATTTCCACACTGAGCTTTGCTAATTGCTCTCAGGATCGAAATGATGTAGCCAAGTGTCATCAGCAGTGATTACGTTTGTAGCAAACTCCGGATACTCCTTTATTATCAACCTTAACTGCATGGAGACCTGGATGCGAATGTCCTTTTGTTTGGAAATCGACAGTCTTGGAACCCATCGCGCACAAACACGTCTCATGTATAATGTTTCTGTCACTAACGTGTGGGTGTCAACCAATGAAGTGTTCAGTATTTCAGAAAGAAATCTTATGGTAGTTTGTCGATACTCTCACAATGACAGCAGCAGTATTGTAGCTTCCTTCTGTAAGATCAGTAACTAGAGCACAGGTTCCACCTTCTTTCAGATTGCCTCCCCCCTTTAAACAAATTAAACCACTTTCCAGCTGTGCTGCAGGGAAGAACAGACTCTCCATATGTCTCCTGTAACATTCTATAGGCCTCAACTGAATATTTCTTTACACGAAAGCAGAATTTCAAATTTGCATATTGTTCCTCGCGTGTTAGCTCCATTGCAGCGGTAGGCGATACTGAACATGTCTGAACTTGCCTGGTTCTCACAGGCGGGAACTAGCAGTACCAACAATGGAACTACCATGGCGCATTTGTTTCTCACAAAGCTAACAGAATATAGTAAGACTGAATTGTTGTGCGAAAAATTATGACCGTAGAAAGTTATGCTCATTCATTATTGAACAGCTCTCTTACATCTGGAATTGTGGAGTTATTAGTTATTGGGATATGGTAAATATTATGAGACAGAGTCCTCGATTTATTAAACTAAAATACCGTTTTCTACCAAAGTAGGCCAATGGTTTGAGCAACATTAAACGCAAGAATTTAAACGTTCAGGTGCGAGCTAGGAAGAGGGAGAAAGAAAACCTTAGACCGTACCATAGATATACCTAATTACCCCGTGAATGTTCCAAGTGCGTGTAGCAGAAGAGAATAATCGGGGGAAAGTTGCAAAAGGTTTAGCAATCCACTTACAACTTATTAGATCTATATTCAAAATATTCTCAGGATACAAGCCAAATGAAAAGGCGATTGGAAGCCGAGGCTTCGGGAGCAAAATCAAGATATGAATGATTAAGAAGTATTATTAAACTTTAAATTGAGGTAACAAACAATCAGTGGCAACACACTATCAAATTTTGGATCCCTGATTAAAAGACTACAGTAAATTAGATACCAAGTCATGAGATGGCGAGAGTGTAGAAAACTAGTAGTGGCGTGTGTAATTTACGTCCTCCAACGTTAAGTGGAGGAATGAAATGGGTGAAATGATGCTCAAATGAATCCAGGGTTCATAGAGCTTAGAGTTACCCGACATTCGTCTATCAGGATAAGAAAAAATCCCGGAAAACACTTATCCAAGTAAATCACCATGACCAAGAATCGATCGCGGGACCTCTTGAACGTGACGCAGACACGCTACCATCTACGCTAACGAGGCGGGCAGAAAACTAGTTTAGGCATAGTACGGTGACTAATTAATTTGACATTCAAGCTAAATAAAGCTGGCTACTTGAGCCGATTGATTCCATTTTAAGACCATCTTCCAAGATGAACTGAACAGAATTCCAGCATCAAGCTTAGGCGTGATCCTCTCAAAGGAAATGGACAAAGCCTCCTTAACTCTCCGCTACCAGTAACTGCTGCATTTTCCCACGATGGTCGTCTTCTGAAGGTTGGCTCTGTGGTCCATATCAAAGGAAAGCTCTGCTAGTCCACACTTCTCAGGTTGCATTAAACGAATGCTCCTTTAATATTCCTTTATTCTGGTACTGATAAGTCCCTCCGCTGTGTCTTATATACGTTGTCCCACATAAATGGGGAATTCGGTACACTTAATAAACTTGGAAGTATGGTTTGTCCTTCATCTGGTCTCAACAAGTGTTTAATCTTCGGAGGTGGCTTGTGGACGGTTCTGATTTATTTGGTAACAATTTGGTTCTGGCAGAATCAGCAGAAATCTCGCCAAATACATCAGGATCATCAACAAGGTACCTCCGAATATTAAACGTCTGTTGAGATCCGTGAAAGACAAACTGGACTTCGCAGTTCTGGGAATGTACCACATTCCCTGTGTATGTGGGACGCCGTATATAGGACAAACCGGTCCGACCATCGCTACCAGAATAAACGTACCTGAACGGAGCATTCGTTAATTGTAAACAGAGAAGTGTGAACTGGAAGAACATTGCATTGAATTGCACAATAGATCCAAATTACGAAAGAAGACCATCTTGGGGGAAATGCAGCAGCTACTGAGAGTTGGGAATTAGCGAGGCTTTGGCCATTTCTCCGAGAGAGACACACTCAATCGTGATGCTGGTTTTCAGTTCCGTTACTCTTGGAAACCGGCCTTAAAAGTGGAAATCGCCCCGCTGAAGAAGCACAGATTTATACAGCCTATATAACCTCGAGGTTATCTACCAGTGCAATCCACACAGAGTGAAGACTGACTTCCCCTCTAACGACCAGGTAGTTACCGAGCGGTCCCAAAGGGCACCCGGCACCTCTGTGGGGCAAAACCTAGACACTAACAAGCCCCCTCCCCATCAGGTCCTCCGGAATCAAGATGGGATGGAAGTGGATACGCGAATTACGCGCACCAACCCCAAAGGGGAGGGTTACTGATGAACCTCGGTAGGGCCGCCTGTTGATCTACCACACTTTATACTAGCTATGCAGGCCAGAACCCGGGGAGATATAGCTTCCCTCAACCCCGTCTGAAGACGTACCCGATCTCACACGGTTTCCGGGAAATACTTCCCCCTCGAGTCCAACCCAATACGAACAACTCCCAATCAGGAAGGGGCTCGAATGTTCGCCCGAGGTTCCTCCAGTAACGCCGGAGGCACTACGAATGCTGGGGGTCCGCAGTGCTCGCACCACAGCAGCTAAAGGGGACGAAACCCCTGCCCTACGGGATATTTTACCTCTTGATTATCAAATTAGGTAGTCACGTTTCTATAACCTACCTAGCTTTATATACTCACGCCTTCTCTTGACCTGGTGTTTAATTTACTGCAAACAGTCTTTTGTTTGTGGATACGAGTGTTGATAGTGTTTTGTCTTTGTTAATAGTGCTTTGTCGATATTGATATTCTGTTATCTTAATTTAGTGTTCATTAACATTCCTTATTCGTTCATTTCCTGATGAGGGCAGAGATGTACGTCCTTCTCACCTGTTTTGTATACCGAGAATATATTTCATATATTCGTCGCCAAGAAAGTTTCAGATCTTACTTAAATTTATTAGACTTGTTCGACGAGTTGTTAGTCGTACTCTGTAGCAGTTGTATGACTTCAAGCCCTGGAATTCTAATGCATTTGCCCGCGTTTCTGTGACCTTGCAGTCCTATTGTATTAGCTTTCTTCGGAGGGCTCGTGTTTATCAATTATTTATCACAGATTCTGCATCATATTTCAATTCACACTTACCATGCGAGTCTATCGTCCGATGTATTACTTTCTCGCTATGAAAGTATTATATTCCACACAAAAACTCAAACTCGTGAGATCACCAAAAGTGCGTGTCTCTTTTTATTTTTATATATTGTAGCCAACACATTATTTACGATAGTGCGGAGCGGAACGATAAGGAACAGATAGTGCCGGGTGGAGACAAAGAGCTTTCTCAAGCAGATAACATAGCGCGATGATCAAAGGCATGCCAAGCAGATGAATTACGTAAAAAAGAATATTCTAGTTACATCTTGATTGTCTTACAGAACATTCGATTTCTTGTTTCTTACACAATATTCCGGAAAATGTCTAGTAAAAGAGTGATGGTATACATAAAGAAGCCGCGACTCACCAAGGGACACTTGTAAACAGTCATGACGAGAGCTGTGATTGGAACTGGTGTATGTTTTTGAAGTGACTTCTTTGTTGTAGTGAACGACCTTGGAAGATTTTATTTGTGTGTTACGTAATCCTGCTAGTGAAGTCAGTGTATTTCTACGGAAATGAAGAACGTTTTGAATTTCAGTAACTTGGACTTTTAACTCTACGAACCCACAGTCACAATTTATTCCCCCTTGGCTCTCACCTAGGTGGTCCGAATTCGCTTCAAGACGACCGCAAAGTGGAATTTTTTGGTGGAGAACATGGTGTTGGGGTGAGTTTCCTCCGGGTCCGCCAGTTTCCCCCACCATCATTCCACCATTTGTTCCATAATTCATTCATCCCAGGCGTTGGGCCGACCCTCCAACCCTGATCTCAACTGTCAGGTAAATATACTTGCGCTCCTTTGCTCTGAAGGAAACCTAGCTACCTCTAACAGCAGCGTTGGCAAGGAAGAGACATTTAAAATTATGTATATTTTTATTTTACCGTTTTTCATTATTTCCATTTCATTACATTTTGCTTCCTGTACATTTACACGTTTACACAATACATATAAACACCCATGCCAAAGGCTAGACTCGAAACCGCGACCTTCTAATCGGCAGATGCTAGAAATACACACACTAGCCAACACGGCTACGAGGACCGCCAATGTTTTAAAACTCAGTTAACTCTTTTAGTAAGCTCTTAAACGGCTGCTTACGTCGTTTTCCTGTAATTCGAAACCGGTTTTGATTAGGATGTCTGGGACATCTTTAGGCAACTGGCTTGAATACCCATGATGATTACGGTAAGAGGAAGTGGACTGGACATCCACTCAAAGTTGGAGGTCGTGAGTTGGTGTCGCGGTGACCGCAGCCAAATGTGCCTGTGGTACCTGATGTAGGAGAGCCAACGTAAAATAATCGCTGTGATACCATGTGTGGATTAATAATATGAAATATTATATGATATAATATAATGATAATGTGAAATATTCTCTGATATCCTCTTCGTTGTGTATGAACTTTGTTCAATTGTTAACCTATGTAACAACATAACCCACGGCGTAACAGCCCGTTAGCGGAGCAGGGCCTGCTAACCCGACTGCCGGCCTCACGTCCACAGCCGCAAGAAAGGAGATGTGGTCAGCATCATGACACTCCAAAACGGGAAGTTGACGCTCTAGTACAGGGATCGTTATCCAACGTCGCTCCTGGATTTCCTCATCTTTCCGAGTGGGCACCTGTCCTACTTGCGCGGGTGGGAACGATCCCGTGCATATTCCATAGCAGGAAACCAGAGCACTATGCTCAGGCCCACTGAGTCACGGCAATGGATGTATATGACATAAATATACGAGGGGTCTTGAATAAAGTAAGGTCACATTTTTTTTGACAACGTACCTTTACTCTTCCTCATAATTTTGAGGTTCCTTCTCAAAATTGTCTCCCATGAATGCGATGCTGTTGTCCCAGGGTTTCTGCTAGTCTCCAAAGACATGCTGGAAACTATCTTTGAGCGATCCTTCAAAATCGCATCCGCAGCCTTCACCACCGCTTCTGATGATAGATAATGCCTCCTACCTAGGCGTTTCTTCAAGTTATTGATTAGAAAATGTCACGTGTGGCTAAACACCTACAATAGGGAGGGTGAGGTATGAATTTGACGGTCATTTTTGCAAGATATTCATGAACATTGGCAATATACGGCCGCACACTATCCTGTGCAGCATTCAGCTTTTTCACGAAAATGTGGTCTTTTGTGCCATGGACTTGCAATGTTTTAAGGATATCCCTGTAGTATTGTCCAATTACTGATATGTATGCAGGTATAACATGCTGATAAACCATTCCATGAATATCAAAGAATGTGAGGACCATAACCTTCCCAGCAGAAGCAACCACTTTTGATTTTTGGGGTTTCGTGTTGGAGATTTCCAAGCTGAGCTTTGCTGTTTCATCTCAGGATCAACATGTCGTAGCCAAGTTTCATCAGCAGTGATTACATTTGAAAGAATCTCCTGATTTACTTCTAACATCAACTTTAACTGCATGCAGACCTGAAGCGAATGTCCTTTTGTTTGGGAATCAACAGTCTTGGAACCAATCGCGCACAAACACGTCTCATGTGTAATGTTACTGTGACTTTCGTGTGGGTGGCACCCAGTGAAATGTTCCGTATTTCAGAAAGTTGTCTTAAGATTATTCGTCAATCCTCTCTCAGAATTACAGCAAGAGTGATAATGTTTTCTTCTGTAAGAGCAGTAACGGGAGCGCAGGGTCCACCTTCCTTTGAAATGGCCTGCTTCTGCTCACTAAACATTTTAAACCATTTTTGAGTTGTGCTACAGGGAATAACAGACTCTCCATAGTCCTCCTGTAACATTTTATAGGCCTTAACTGAAGATTTGTTGAGACGAAAGCAGAATTTCAAAGCCGCATATTAATCCTCAACAGTTACCTACATTACAGCGGAAGGCGACACTGAACGCGTTTGAACTTGCCTGGTTCTCACAGGCGGGAACCAGGAGCACCAACAATGAAAAAAACTACCTCATATTGTTTCTCATTGAGCTAACAGAATATAATAAGTTTGAATTTAATGTAAAAAGCTATGACCGTAAAAGGTTATTATCATTCTTTAATGCACAGTTCTCGTACATCTGGATATGTGAAATTATTTTTTATTTGGACATGATACATATGAGATCGAGCTCAGAATTTATTAAACTAAAATACTGTTTTCTATCAATAGTGATCCTTTGGTTTGGATAAATATTAAACGCAAGAATGTAAGCGTTTAGGTACACGTTAACAAGAGGTAGAAAGAAAGCCTTAGGACATGGCATAGACATACCTCTTTACCCCCTTAATGTACCAAGTGCGTGCCGGACAAAAGAATACTCAGAGGAAAGTTTCAAACGCTTTAGCAATCCACTTATTAATTATTAGATTTACATTCAAGATATTCTCGGGATACAAGCCAGGTGTAAACAAGATTAGAATGCGACGTTTCTGGATCGTACATCGTTCCCATCCTCAGGATATGAGCGAATAAGAAATTTTATTAAACTCTAAATTGAGGTAACAAAAATTAGATGACAAAACACTACCAAATGTTTGGATCCCAGAACGAAAGACTGTAGTAAATTAAATATTAAGGCTGGAGAGGGTGTGAGTGTAGAAAGCTAGTTGTTGTGTCTGTAATTTACGTCCTCCAACGTTAAGTCATATCGGACGATGAATGGAAAATGATGCTTAAATGAGTCCAAGGTCCATAGAGCTCAGAGTTACCCGACATTCGTCTATTAGGATCAGGGAAAATCCCGGAAAAAGCGTTATCCAGGTAACTCACCCCGACCGAGATTCGAACTCGGGACCTCTTGAACGTAAGACAGACACGTTACCATGTACGCTACCGAGGTGGGCAGAGAACTAGTTGGGACATATAGAGGGTGACTAATTAATTTGACATTCAAGCTATATAAATGTGTGCTTCTTGAGCCGATTAATTCCATTTTAAGACCATCTTCCTAGAAGAACTGATCTGTAGACCAACATCGCGATTAAGTGGGCTCTTCTAAAAGGAAATGGCCAAAGCCTCCTTAACTCTCCGCTCCCAGTAACTGCTGCATTTTATATCGACGATCGTCTTTCGAAAGTTGGTTCTCTGGTCCATATCAGAGGAATGCTCTGCCAGTCCACACTTCTCAGGTTGCAATAAACGAATCTCGTTTAATGCTCGTTTATTCTGGTATTGATAAGTCCTTACGGTTTGTCTTATATACGGTGTCCACATTCCCAGGGAATGCGGTACACTTCCGGAAGTTGGATGCCTAGTTTCTCTTTCATCAGTCTCAACACGGGTTTAATCTCCGGAGAGGCTTTGTGGATGGTTCTGATGCATTTGGCACCAATTTGGTTCTGGCAGAATCAGCAGAAATCTAGCCAAATACAACATCAGGACCAACACCTGTTGAGACCGGTGAAAGACAAACTGGACTGCGAAGTTCCGGGAATTTACCGCATTCCCTGTGTATGTGGGACGTAGTTAATGGGAAAACCCGGACGGTCTATCGCTAACAGAATAAGCGAACATGAACGGAGCATTCGCTTTTTGGGCTGGCAGAGCATTGCTTTGATATGGAAAATAGATCCAACTTCAGAAAGAGGACCATTTTGAGAAAAAACAGTATATACTTGGAGTAGAGAGGTGCAGGCTTTCGTAATTCCTCTGAGAGGAGCAAGCATCAATCGTGATGCTGGTTTTCAGTTCCGTTACACTTGGAAACCGGCCTTAAATATGGAAATCAGCCCGCTGAAGAAGCACAGATTTATACAGCTTGTATAAGCTCGAGGGTATGTAGCAGAGCTCTCTACACAGAGTGAAGTTTGACCTCCCCTCTAACGACCAGGGAGCTACGAGCTGTCCTAAAGGGCACCCGGCACCTCTGTGGGGCTTTCCATGCAAGACCTAGACACTAGCAACCTTCCCCCCATCAGGTCCACCGGACTCAAGATGGGATGGAAGTGGATACGCGAATTACGCGCGCCTACCCCAATGGGGCAGGCTACTGATTAACCTCGGTGGGACCGCCTGGTGATTTAGCACACCTTCTACTAGCTATGCAGGCTAGTACGCGGGAATATATGGCTTCCCTCAACCCTGCCCGAAGACGTACCCGATGTCACACGGGTATCGGTAATCACTGCCCCTCGATTCCAACCCAGTACGAACAATTCCCATTCAGGAAGGGGCTCGAATGTTACCCCGAGGTTCCTCTAGTAACGTCAGAGGCAGTACGAGTTATAGGTGTCCGCAGCGCTCGCACCACAGAAGCTTAAGGGGACGAAACCCCTGCCCTACGGGATATCTTACCTCTTGAATATCAAATTAGGTAGTCACGTTTCTATGTCCTACCTAGCTTTATACATTCACGCCATCTCTTGACTTGGTATTTTATTTACTGCAGTCTTTTGTTGAGGGATACGAGTGTTGATAGTGTTTTGTCTTTTTTGATAGTGTTTTGTCGCTGTTAATTTTTTGTTATCTTAATTTAGAGTTTATTAACATTCCTTATTCGTTCACATCCTGATGATGGCAACGATGTACATTCTTCTCACCTGTTTTGTATCCCGAGAATATATTTTATACATTCGTCGCCAAGTAAGTTTCAGATCTTACATGAATTTATTAGACGTGTTCGACGGAGTGTTGGTCGTCCTCTATAGCAGTTGTATAACTTCAAGCCCTGGAATCCAATGCATTTCCGCGCGTTTCTGTGACTCTGCAGTCTATTGTGTTACCTTTCTTCGGAGGGGTCGTGTTTTTCAATTATTTTTCACAGATTCTGCATCATATTTCAATTCACACTTTCTATGCGAGTCTATCGTCCGATGTATTACTTTCTCACTATGAAAGTATTATATTCCACCAAAAATCTCAAAATCGAGAGATGACCAAAGGTGCGTGTCTTTTTTACATTTTTATTCTCATATGCAGTCGGGAACCCATTATTTACGCAGGCGCGACGCAGAGAGATAAGGGACACACAGTACTCGGCGGATATAAAGAGCTTGCCTAAGCAGAAAAATATAGCGCAGAGATAAAAGGCATGTCAAAACAGATAAGTTATATAAAAAGGAGCATTCTAGTGATATCTTGATTGTCTTACAGAACATTCGATTTCTTGTTTGTTATAGAATATGCCGCAAATATCTAGTAAAAGCAGTAGAGGTATGCATAAGGAAGCCGCGACTCACCAAGGGACAGTTGTAATCAGTCATGAAGAGAGTTGTGATTGGAACTGGTGTATGTTTCTGAAGTGAGTTCTTTGTTGTGGTCAACGACCTTGGAAGATTTTTTTTGTGTGTTACGTAATCCTGCTAGTGAACACAGTATATTTCTACGGAAATAAAGGACGTTTTGAATTTCTTCAACTTGGACTTTTAACTCTACGAACCCACAGAGCCACAATATGTTCCCCCTTGTCTGTCACCTAGGTGGTCCGGATTCGCTCCGAGGCGACCGCAAAGTGGAATTTGTGGTGAACATGGGTTTCCTCCGGGTCCTCCTGTTTCCCCACCATCATCCCATCAATTTCTCCATCATTCATTCATACCAGGCTTTGAGCTGAACCTCCAACACTGATCTCATCTATCAGGTCAAAATGCTTGGTCCACTTCGCTCTGAAGGAAACCAAGCGACCCCTAACACCAACATTCGTGAGCAAGGGGACTTAAAAGAATATATATTCTTTATTTGACCGTATTTTATTATTTCCATTTCTTTACATTTTGCTTCCTCTACTTTTACAGATATACACTATACATATAAACACCCATACCAAAGGCGAGACTCGAACTCGCAACCCTCTAATCGGCGAATGCTAGAAATACACACACTAGCGATCACGGCTACGAGGGCCAGCAATGTTTCAAAACTCACTTAACTCTTTTAGTAATCTCTTAAGTTGCTACTTACATCGCCTTCCTGTAATTCGAAACCCATTTTGTTTAGGTTGTCTGGGACATCTTCATGCAATTGACTTGAATAGTCATTATGATACCGGTGACACGAAGTGCACTGGACGTCCACTCAAAGTTGGAAGTCGTGAGTTGGTGTCGCGGTGACCGCAGTCAAATATGCCTGTGGTAAACGATGTAGGAGGGCCCACGTAAAATAATCGGTGTGATAGCATGTATGAATGGGAGCAGGGTATCATTTGACTGTAGTTGCTTGGAGCTTGTTTCTTTTCTTATAAAACACTACAATATGAATGATGATGATGATGATGATGATGATGATGATGATGATGATGATGATGATGATGATGATGATGTACAATTCAGGACATCTCCAGTACGTAATTTTAATTGGTTAAAAGCAGTATATCACGAATATAGCAGATGGATGACATTAAAATTATTTCAAATAGGAACAAAATGCTTATGTCTATCATAATGGACATTGTGACTGAAAAGCGGGGTTTTTAGAAAATGTTTTGAGTAAATGTGTGTGTGTGTGTGTGTGTGTGTGTGTGTGTGTGTGTGCGTGTGCGTCAACAGTGAATAGTGTAAAAGTAAAACAAAAGGTCAGATTCAAACTTGATTTTTTGTTCATTATCTTGCAAGGATACGTCAAGAAGATTGTTAATCAAAACCTCCACTCTAAATTATCTCTTGTCTGAAATATTTTTGAAAATTATTTTATAAAAATAGCCCTTAAGGGCCATGAAGGTACAAATCAATTACAAAATGAAAGGCATAACATAAATGTTCTAGAAATAGTCTCTGAAATTTTCTTCATTGTGTATCAACTTTGCTTAACTGTTAACGGTATGTAACAACGTAACCCAAAGGTGGTATAGCCTGCTAGTCGGGCCAGGATCTGCCAATCCGACTGCCGGACTCACGTCTACAGACGCAAGGGAAGGAGATGTGGTCGGCATCATGACACTACCAGCCGGCAATTTGGCTTTCTATACCAGTGTTCGCTATCTGGCGTAGCTCCTCGATTTCCACACGATGCTGAGTGGGTACCTGTCCTATGCGCCAGTGGGATTTTGAATTCGTATTTCCAATGCCACTGCAAAGAAATGTGTAATAAAACCGTTTCTGTAAATGTATATATCGCAAGTGTAACACATCCATGCCACTAAAAGCTTTCTGGAAACCATTACTACAAAACATTATGTTTATTTACTTAAGTTTTTTGACAAAAAATATTTGCAAAATGATTTCATTACGCATTTGTCTATAGATACGAGAATACATGGGACTGAAGCGATAATCGTCAAATGTTTAAAAGTAGAATGTTTTTAAATGCCATAGCCTTTCTCTGAAATTCCTGAAACAGCTGAATGTTGATAGCTAAACTGAAATTGATGTTTTGTTAATGGACACTCTGTAACCGCTATGGTTCTTAGTCCCATTCTTGTATAACTGTCTTACAAGTCCGATTAATTTCGCTTGGACGCCTTCCTTTCAAGCTTCAACTTCTTTTATGTGCTATAAATTTACGACACGAGACCACCGTGTTGTCCCCGCTGCAAAGGAAATAATGCCAGGGATTTTTACGGAACAGAAATTCTCTTGTCCTCAGCCGGTTGAACCCTTGACCCCGGAAACCAGAATCTAGCATGTTACCCCTGAAATCATAAGGGCTACCGAGTTGATAATTTCCAAAAATTATAAGAGTACGTATTGACAAATTCAAAGTAATAGCAAGAGGATATCGGAAATGGCTTATGGTCTGGACTGGACTGGATTATGCTAAGGAGGGAATTCGGCACGGAGATCCAAACTTGGCCTGTTGTACCTATGCCCCAAGTGGAGCACTCCCTGGCGGAATGATCAAGCGAGAGGAGGCAGAGGGCGATGTTCTCAAGAAGCCACGACCTTGCAAATGGTAGGTTCCCTAAAATTGAGCTTTTGGAAGCTCTCCGGCGGTCCAGTAAAACCTGCATCCCAACCAATGTGGCCTTAAAACGACCTTCCAGGTAAGCCCGGTGACCGAAGACCATCCTCCTGGAGGTGGAAGTGTTTACCACGAACATTTCATCCTGCCATGCAGCACCGATACTCCCGCCGACATTTCAAAGAGACCACAAGGTGAGAGATGATGTGAAATGATAATGGAGACGAATTTATGTGACAGAAAATTCAGGGGTTATAATTAACATAACCAGCTTTTGCCAGGTATCCCAGGAAAACTCCTGAGAAAACCCATGTGTCACGTAGGTCAGGTACCCGAATCGAACCCGGACCTCCCGAAAGTGGGTCTCAGGCGAAAACGTCTGGGTTAACCAGCTCGGAATGGCTAATGGTGCTTAAGGATTATTTGAAGTAATGTGAGTGCTTTAAAGGTATCTGCATTTTCTGTGTAGTATGATTCTGTCTATCTTTTATGGTTTACCAGTTACACAGAATTATTCAACACATTTGAAAATAAAGAGAATTTCCCAGACCATTTTTAGAAGACTTAATAAAACTGCAATGATATTAACAATAACAAAATGATAAAATGATAATAACAATAATGTCGCGACTGGAGGCAACGCGCACATAGAGACAGTGTGGCGCGGAGAGATATGGGACAGATAGTGTAGCGCGGAGATGAATAGCGTGCTGAAACAGATAAAGACAGTGCGGAGATAAAAGGTTTGCCGAAACAAATAAAGTTAGATAACTGGAAAACTCTATTGACATCTTGATTGATAGAGAACATTGTACAATCGTCTAGAATCATGAAAGGTTGTATAAAAGAAGCCGTGGCTAGTTTATCGGTGAGTCGTAACGAGAGTTGTAATTGGAAGTGGTGTGTGTTTTGAAAGTAAACTCTTTGTTGTGGTCAACGACGTTGGAAGATTGCAATTGTGCATGCGACGTAATTCTGTTACTGTAAGGATTGACCAACGTGTATTTCTACGAAAATAAAGAGCATTTTGAAATTATGCAACTTGGACTTTTAATTCTACGAACCCACAAGATCAAGAAGCTCGAGCTTTGCCAGTCTATAGTGTCTTCTGTGTTGAGTTCGGCTGCAGTTTCAGGACACGTGATGCAGCTCAACACATAGCACCACAGCTCATTCCATAGAACTTACAAGAGCCTTTACGGAATGCTCAATGAAAACATCCTGTAGAGCTGTCACAGAGTGGTCATTGTACAGCCACTCCCGTTAGGTATTACATTTGTCATATATCGTGACATTTGTTGCACTTGGTTATCCAGGTTTATTGGACGCAGTAGCAGTATGCATGGAGGTTTCTCTGATTGATCTCGTAATGAGATAGTGTGAATTTGGAACATCTTCAGAATACCTTACGTTGATATCTTTTGTTCTGATTTTATCCAAATTTCATACACCGACACACATAGTTAATCGAACAGCCTTTTCACGATGGAGTGCTCTATAAAGGAGGATACATTATGTGTATCAATCTCAAGATACTCCTTTTGTTAAGAAGAAATCATGTGCTATGAATATTCATCTTAGAGATAGAAAATGTGGCTAAAGTAAGAGCTTCCCCATTTAAATTTGTTTACATCATGAGTTTACGACAAAAAATAATCGGACAGAACAAATGAAATGCAATACAAACGAGTAGGTGAAGTCTCTTAATAGACAAAACAACATCGTAGAAGTACGTCAACTGTTCACCAAGAAGGCAAGAGCATAGTATGGGGCCTAGAGGTAAGCAGAGTATCTTTGAACAGAGACAGTTAGTGATTTATCACTATGAAAAGAACAAAACATACCGGGAAATGGCAGAGATTGTGAATCTTAGCAAAAGTACAGTTAGTGACATAATTCACCAGTATAGGTATGAACACAGAATTGAATCTCGAGCAAAGCCAGAGCGACCAATACTTCTTGCCGATAGGCGGGAGTCTTATATATTATGTGGAAGGTAAAACGGAATCCGCGTATAAGTGCTCCGGTAATTTGTCCTGAGATTCAGGAAGAACTGGGACTGACAGCCCTGAAACGGTCAGAAGGGCCATGTGACAACAAGATTTTAATGGTCGCGTATCCAGAAAAAAAAAACCATACATTTCTAGCAAGAATAAAAGGAAGCGATTACAATTTGCAAAAGACTTTGTTAACAAGACAACCGATTGGTGAGACCAAGTTATTTTTTGTGACGAAAGCAAATATAGCCTTGCTGGTTCCGATGGCAGGGTGCTTGTGTAGGAAACCAAACACGGAGCTGGAAGAGCGCAATTTACAAGGCACGGTTGAACACAGCGGAGGGAGTGTAATGGTATGGGATTGTATTTCCTCTCCTGGAGTGGGAAAGCTGGTGTTCATAGTCACAACCATGAACAAGGAAGTCTATCTTAGACCATTACATCAAAATTTAAAACAAAGTGCAGAAATGATGGGTATTTTGGCCGGCTTCTCAATTTATCAGGATAATGATCCGAAGCATACGTTCCATATTGTGCAGCTATGGTAACTTTACATCTACCCCGCTACCATGTCATAATCCCATAGAAGCAGTACGGGTTAAACTGGAGAAGCCCGTGCGGAAGACCCCATCACCTCCAAGCAGCACTTGAAGTAGAGGTTGCAAGAGGAATGAAGCAAACATTCTACAGCCTACCTGAAAAACCTGTTTCACAGCATGCCAAATAGGTTATGAGAAATAGTGGAAAGAAGAGGCAGAGTCACAAAGAACTTAGTCATATTTTGTATCACACTCAGGTTGTTATGTCCGATTTCTCTTAAGGGCCAAAAAATTTCACATTTCCTTTTAATTCCTAAAGCATTAGGCATTATATAATTTTTATGTGAAATGACATTTATTTTCTTACAAGAACTTACCATGTAACTGTCGATTATAATTAATTTCAATAAAATAGCACATGCAATGCAGATTTTTACTTTCAAAACATAGTACTCTGCTTTGTACGATTACTTATGGGAGTCTCTGTAACTGCTTAAGTTCTCCTTTGGAGAATTTAACAATTTTCATATCAAGTAAAAATCCTTGAAAGTTGATAGTCAACATTAAAAATTCAATGCCATAGCCGGGATTTGAACCACGGATCTCCTGGTTTCCATTGAGTCGTTCTTAACTTTTGAGCTACAATGGCCAACGTGCCGTCCTGACATTAAATTCTCCATTTGACTCATATATTTTCCCGGTAGACAACTAGGGGCTCTCGCATCCGAGATACACTGTTTGTGGCGACTTACTATCGTAAGTACTTAAGTCCCAGGTTTCATCATTTAACTCTTATTATCTATCATGGTAGCTCAAAGGTTGAGAGCGACTGGACGGAAACCAGGAGACCTGTGGTTCAAATCCCGGCCATGGCATTGAATTTTTCATGTTGACTATCTATCAAAAACCTTAGCCTATATAAGGCTAGTGTGGAGAAATAATTAATTTCCATGAATTAACTACAATTCCTTGTAAGTTATTTATGCTAATGATCGCTTTTTTCTCTAATATGGAGTTCAAATGTCGTCAGTATTGGCAGTAATGTACACCACAATGTTTGCAAAAGTTCACATCTTTCGTTGTATAACATATAAATACAAGAGCTTTAGGTGTGTGTGCCGTAAAGCCGAGAATAGTTAAGCCAGTTTGGAGATGGGAGTGCCCCTGATGTTAAAAAGTACATTTAATTAACGAACTCTTATTGCATAATCACCAATAATACAACATTAATTGAGCCTAGCTTCACAATAAGCTTACACGAAACATCGTAAACCGTGCCAAAGGCTATACTGCTCCTCTCGAACTCACAAAGCTTGAATTTGCAGATCAGAATAGGTCCACTCATACGAGAAGTTTACACAATTAGTGCCGCGATTATCTGTAGCGAGTTAATACATTTGACATCAAAATACTTTGAGAGCATTAGCTATAAATATACACAAACAGGTATTACAAAGCATTTCCTAAGTGGGTCGCTCCATAACAGAATTAATTTCCTTGACGTACACAATATACGCCCCACTAGCAACCGCTACGTAATACCTGCATGGCGAGGAAATCACGGTACCTTTGAGAGGTTACAAATAAACCGTATAAAAGACCTCTGAAAACCTAACTATTTAAATTATAACAAGTGTGAGGAAACGAAAATTTCCGAGAGCAAAATTGGTAAACTGGAGTTGTCAGATCTACAAAAATAAATTCAAAAGAGAAAATTAGCAGTGAAAATTGAGTAAAACTATTCAAATATTAAACAGGCAGAAAATGAGCCAGATGGCTGAGAACAAACAGAAAACATGAGTAAGAAGGGTACCAGAAAGACAAAAGAAGCTTTGAAAATAGGCACAACAGTGGCGTATATTATGGGCTATCAAAGCTATCACCGAAGCCCATATCTAAATTAAACTAAAAATTAATAAGCAATATAATTATAGCAATACCAGCCAGTTTCTCTCATAAATAATTAGTGCGTAGGGTGGAATATCTCTCGTTCCCTACCACACATCAGAGGGGAAATTAAGTGAGAGGATCTACTCCCATTAGTCCTGGAGCCGTAGGATCAGAACCCTGGCCTCTCGGATTTTTACTGTAGGACAGTACCTATTTTATAAACTGCCCCCCCCCCCCCCCCCCCGCTGCACACGGCAGAGAGGATGGAAGTGGATACGCCACTTACGCGCCGGTCCTTAAGGAACCGACCAAAATAACCTTGGTAGGGCCGCCGGTGATCTAGCACACCAGCTACTAGCTTTGCAAGCTAGTACCCGGGACTTATTAGGTAACCCTCTACCACGTCCGGGCGGCCGGAGCCCGGCCGGAGGTACCCAATTTTTCCGTGGGTGGCGGGAACACACTGACCCCTCGAGTCCAAACCAATCCGAGCAGCTCCCAGGGGGAGGGGCTCGGATGTTCAACCAGACGTTCTCTCAAATAACGTCAGAGGTACCAGAGTGCTAAGGGTCCACAGCGCCCGCACCACGGCAGCTGAAAGGACGAATTCCCTCCCCTACGATACATCAGAGGGGAAAGTAGAGCTTTGGATGCTTGCTGTTGCAGCCTTCTCTATATTACTGGCAATGAGGGACGAGGGGATGAATGCAGGAATTAGCACATCCAAGCTTCGGAATGCTACACCGCTACACACATACGATCTTCTCCGAAATGTACCGTACGGACACGACTGACTTTGGAATTCGGCGTAGCACGTGGAGTGAAGGGCAAGAGAGAGCGTGTTTTCAATTATATATGACATCAAATGGACTTTACGTTGTGTACAGTGACGTTTATAAACCATTTGAACTGATTTTAACATTTCCTTCTACCACTGCAAGTGCAGACACAAATTTTAAGTCTTGAAACCAAACAAATCTTATTTACGTGCAACACAAGGACATTCGTCTGAGCAACTTGGCTCTTCTGTCTGTGGAAAAAAGTTATTCTTGTTTAATTGAGAAGACATACGGAGGAACTGTTTTTGATAGTGTCACAATGCAGTTTACCCGTAAAGAAACACAGCTGGAATTCATGTATATGTAAACAGGTATGGTGAAATTCTTTGTTTTCTTTTTTAATTGTTTTAACAGCTTGCTTCAAGAAAAGTTGATTTAAATGCACTGTTTGCGAAGCTAACATTTAATCAATAATCCCTAATTTTTCCGGATCTGGTAGGCCTAGTGATAGCCCAGTGACAATCCCAGTATACACCACTGAGGCAGAACTCCACAAAAAATAATATAAGACCGCACACGAGCTTTTCCTTGGGCTCTTACTGTAGTAGAAAATGAAATGCATAATTAATATGTAAAGTTTGTTTATAGTTTGGTACAAAATACCATTGTTGTTCATATTGAGGAACTTGTACACAGATTATTATAAATACCAACACCACTAATAGGTTCAAGTTTTATTAACGATGTAATATTCTCTTTACTGTCATCTCAATTGGGCGGATTTCTATGACCTAAAAATGAAAAGTATACATGCATTTATGACGTAAATGTAGCTAAAATATGTCCTAAAATGACAAAAAGCTAACCTTTATAAATTGAGGAGTTTATTAAACATATTATATTAATTGTGAATCAAAATTAAATTAACAATTAATAATTGTTCACGTATGTATATAGTCACGAGCGCATTGTTTCGATAAGCGCGGCTGACAGCCACAAAGGGGTCGATAGTGTAGCATAGAGATAAGAGACAGATAATGCCCTGCGGAGATAAAAGGTTTGCCGACACAGATAAAGCTGACTTCTGAAACGTTCGTGTTTCGTCTACTGCCGTGTTACAGAACATTCGGTTCCGTTCTGGAACCATAATGAGGTATTTAAGGAAGCCGCAACTCGCCAAGGGTAGTCGTAAACGTAGTTGTAACGAGAGTTGTAAACAGTGGAATTTGAGTAAAATCTTTTGTTTGTGGTCAACGGACTGGAGCATTGTATTTGTGTATGTTAGGTAATTCTGCTACTGTAAGGGTTAACCAAAGTGTATTTCTACAGAAATAAAGAACAATCCAAATTTCTGCAATTTGGACATTTAATTCTACGAACACACAAAGTCACAATATTTTTCATCGTTTCTGCAGAAAAAAAGTCTTCTCTACTTCTAAATTCAAC
The DNA here is from genome assembly GCA_030765055.1 of Mantis religiosa. Classification (NCBI taxonomy): domain Eukaryota; kingdom Metazoa; phylum Arthropoda; class Insecta; order Mantodea; family Mantidae; genus Mantis; species Mantis religiosa. The sequence continues at coordinate 95,806 of JAUKNK010001401.1, read as the reverse complement.
CGTTTATGGACTCTGTAAGTTTAAACGTCCTGAACTATAAATAAATTACTGTAGTTTAATAAAATAATAATTAAGAGTACTAAAAGATTCATATCTGGGGGTTGGTTTTCATCAGCAGCGAAGTTACAATGAATGACAATGTGCATTTTAGGTTGCCAAACTGTAGGCCTCTTCTATCGTCGGAGAAAATGTTGCTATATCTGGAGAAACTAAATTCCACATCACATGAGGTTATAGGATCATATATGTATTTCTCAAAAAAATACCTACATCTGACACTGTGTAATTTGTTAAGGGAATATCTGAAGTTAACACAATATCGCGAACCTTATCGCAGTAACGCGGCTTTTGCACACAGATGAGCTGATGGGCACCGCGGAGATAAAGAGTATGCTGGAACAAATAAAGATAGCGCGCAGACAAAGGACTTGCCGGCACAGATAGGGTTTCACGTCTGGAAGGTTTCTGAATCGTCTAATGACAGAACATTCGATTTCTTGATTGTTACAGAACAGTCTCCAATTATCAATAAGTTATTTAAGGAAGCTACAATTTGCCAAGGGTCAGCCGTAAACAGGAGTAAACGGGTGTAAAGTGTTGTAACGGGAGTGTATGTTGTAAAAATATGTAATCAGAACGCCTTTTGTTGTGGTCATCGACCTTGGTAGATTATGATTGTGTATGTGACGTAATTCTGCTACTAAATTGAACAGAGTGCATTTCCACGGAAATAAACAACATTTTGAATTTCTGCAAATTGGACTTTTAATGCTACGAACCCACAAGGTCACAATTTTACAAAACTCCATACAAAATGCTGGAAGGGTATCAGCAGAAGCTGCAGTTGAAAAAGCTGCCTCAAACATAGGCAACTTCCCATAGAGGAAACTGTTGTTCAACACTTCAGATGCTTAGCAGATTCATTATGTTGTATATTATGGATATATATAATATATATATATTATATAATATGTATATTATTATATATAATATATAATATGACTGAAATTTCTTCAAAATTTTCAAAAAATTGCCTATTCCTCTTTTTATTCTATAAAATAGTCTAAGCCTTTCTGAATCCAAACTATGCTTAGATAGCATTCGAAAGCCATTTTTAAATGTTCTAATTTGTGGAAATTAATTGTTCTTTCACACTATCCGTGTGTAGGACGCACTATCGCAAGTTGGCCATAGTAGCTCAAATGGTTAGAGCGGCTGGACGGAAACCAGAAGATCCGTGGTTCAAATCCCGTCTATGGCATTGAAGTTTTCAGTCTGGCTCTACTCCTTCATAGTGCGTCCTACACACGGCTAGTGCGAAAGAACAATTAATTTCCATTAATTGTGTCTAATAGTGGTCCGAACTATAAAGCCCGGGCCTTAAAGTACTTACAGCATGGTAAGTCACCATTAAGGTAGTTGACTCATGTGTTTATGTGATCTCCTAGAGGTTTACCGGGGGAAGCACGAGTCGGTTGGAGAACTTAATGTCCTGTTGGCACGTTGGTTAGAGCGGCTGGACGGAAACCAAAAGATCCGTGGTTCAAATCCCGTCTATGGCACTGCATTTTTCAGTCTGGCTCTACCCTTTCATGCTCTAATTTAGTTTGAAAGTTACGTGAATGCTAGTGTTACATATAACTAATAATTATTTATCCTTTGTAGCAGGATTTCTATATTGGACTCACAATTCTTTTTCTTCTCGTATACATTTTTGCGGTTATTAGTTTCCTCTGGTCACCAATTGCATCATCGTATTTTAAATAAGAGTCACGAGACTTTTGGCTTTCAGATGGGGTTCGGAATAAACTCTCGGAGAAGTCAAGTTTTGTAAGAAATAATTTAATTGTATTATCTGGACTACATTTTACTTGAACTTCCTTTCCTAGTCAATTGCAGGCCACCTCCAACACATCGATAAATTCTTATTTTTTAATAAAAAGCATTTCCAATTTTTACATAAAACTTCTTGATCCTGCACGACTATACATCATACTCCAGATTACAGAACGTATCTACTAAGATTATTGATTATCCGTTACTATCATTACTCCTATATTAATTTTGTGATTGGCCGATTTAATGCTACGCCACCACATTACGTCATACAATTATTACTACGGTCAATCACAAAATTACATTATTTATTATAATATAATTAATAATTATGATTATAATTATTTTTACATATTTAAATCATTTAAATCGTTTCAACTTGTTTTCTCATTGTTGAGAATTTCAACATTTTTCATCTTTTAAAATACTCCTTGCTTCACAGTTTTAGTGTTAGGCTAATGGAAATTACTACACACATTCATAGAGACACGGTGCATAGAATTTCCTCTGGGTTTTATTGTGAGATGCATTTAAGCACACCTCCTTTACTTCAAAACAAAAACATTTCTCATTTTGGGCAAAAAGCCATATCCGTAGCTTTAAAAATTTCTGGAGCCTTAAGTTATTGAGTCACAGAGAATGCTAGGAAAAATTTAAAAATAGATGTATTAGGAACCTGTTGTTAAAATATTAGAACAAAATTTATTTTGTCGCAAGGGACGTTTTAGGTGCCGTAACCCAAAATGAATAAATTTGACCATATATCCCAAACGATCACAGTGAAATTTGTAAGGTTTGGGCTGCATGATAGCTGTATTAAGTTACATCTGTAGTATAAATCTTAAAAAGTTAGTGTAATTAGTTCAGAATTTCAAATGTTCAGTCCTGAACACCGTTAAATAGCTTTTGTCGATAGTTTAACTTCATAATGTTTACAATACAAAATAAGAGCCTCAGTACAAAAAACCGTCTCCCCAAATTCTGGAAAGAAGTTTCTTAATTTTACACTTTTGGCACACGTACTTTTAAGCATGGTGGCATCAAACTGACTGAGGTCTCAGTAAATAAACACGAATCTTTCAGAAAGCTAGTGCAGGTGGGGGTTGCAAAACGAAGGGAACAAAGCATTAAACGTGTCGCCAAACAAGTAGGGAAGAGTAAGATTCATACATTAAGTTTGACTCCTTTGTCCTGCACGAACACTTGCTACCTGTACGAACGTTTGCTATACTCTGGAGCAGCCTTCTGAAAATAGGTAAGACAGACTTTTATACAGATATAATGTTGGTTTACTTTATTACTCTACCATGAAAAACTTTATTATTTGTACAACTGCTAGCAGTATTTTAATGAGCCTCTTTATAGTATACCTGTTCATTAAAGTATTGTTATTCGACCAGAGGTGGCCACGTAACATTGTGAAAGTTCAAGTATCGATTATTCTCGTTTTGCTCGACAACAGTACTAGCGCCAGTTTAGAAAGAAGTCAAAATATCTGTCACTAGTAACAGTGACATTGAACGTACAACCCAGAAATTGCGACAAAAGCACTAAATGTTACCAATAACTTGTTTACACAAAAGTCAATAAAGATGTACGCGAAATTCTACGCACAGTTCACTCTCAGAAAATGTATTCCTAGTGTATTTCGAAGAATTGTCGCAAAATATGAAATCATGACCTATTATTATTTACTTATTTATTTGCTTACTTACTCACCTACTCACCTACTCACTCACTTACTTATTTATAGATGTGTTTTTTTTTAATTTACGTCCTCCAGCGTTAAGTCATATCTGACGATGAATGAAATGGGTGAAATGATGCTCAAATGAATCCGGGGTCCATGGAGCTGACATTCGTCTTAGAGGATAAGGGAGAACTCCGGACGAAACCTTATCCAGGTAACTCGCCGTGACCGGGATGCAAACTCGGGACCCCTTAAACGTGAGGCAGACACGCTACCATCTACGCTACTGAGGCGGGTAAATCGTTACCTTGTGGACTTACTATTCTATTTTGTTATCAACACTCAACATTAGGCTACAAATGCACTTGTCTAAATACTCAAAACCGATCAGCTTACTAAAACACACAACATGATACATGATCGAGCATAAACAGTCATGAAACTTGACTAAAATGTTAATTAAAGCTTTCGTATCACAATCATTAAGCTGGTTTCGCTTCCCTCACTCGGATAATAATAACACTCGCGTTTTAGTTACTACCATTATAGTCTCGTTGCATAATATACTATTAAAATCAGCTGCTATCTACGCTATAATAATCCCCAACATATTACCAAAATATGACTTTTATCATAGAGACAAGCATAAATATGGCTGAAAATTGAGACATATGTCTTTTAAGACGCAATAAAAAACATGTCATAGAAATCCGCCACTTAATCACCGTATTATCTGGGGGAAATAATGAAGCGTCATCAAGGATTACCTGAATTTAGAGTAGAGTCAAATAACAATGGCCAACTACTTCAAGCAAACATGTCACATCCCAATAGTCGCAACAATATACGAACAGCCGTGCAAGAAGTTCAGTGCGAGAGCTGCCAAAAGTCGTGACTTCCCCTCCAGATCAGAGAAACTATTGTTTCGTTGGGGATTTTCCATTATGGCAACATCTTATTAATTAACCCCCGCCCCCCCTTTCGGGTGGAAGTGGATTCGTCATTTATGCGCTTCAACCCCGCAGGGAAGACTAGCGAACAAACTCCTTGGGGCGCTGGTGTTCTAGCTTACCATGCTAACAGCTGTGCGGGCTACTATCCAATACCCAGGAGTGTCGAGAACCACCGGTCATCGATTCCAACCCAATCCGAACAACTCCCATTCGGAAGCGGCTCGAATGTCAGTCCCAACTTACTTCTTGTAAAGTCAGAAATACCACGAGTGTGTGGGGTCCGCAGTGTCAGCACCACGAATCAGCATGGGTGGCCATGCCACCAGCCGATGTAAAGGTGGCGAATGACAACCTACGTTAAACAATCCCAAGCATCCTTTATGATTGTCAGATTTCGTCAATTGTTGTCCATGGATACCCAGTCAGTTCCTTACCCTTTATGTTCCATTGATGTTCAATTTTAGAGAAATTAGAGGACAGTGCTGGCCAGGCAGTTGTTTCACAGCAGGAAGACTACATTGGGTACACCTCTTATCCGAGCAAACAACATATCGCTTTTCCGTAGAAGAAATGACAGTAGTACAAGAACAAAAATTTGCAGGCTGACACTGTATCTCAGTCGGTGGAGCCCCTGCCTGCTAGGGGCCCCGGGTTCGTTCGCGCCGGAACCAGAATAATTCCTCGTCTCCCCCAGAGTCTGGAAGTATGAATGAGAGTGGGAATGTGTGCGTGATCTAATGATTAAAAAAATCACCGAATACGAGTTAACACCTTCGATATGTTCCAAAGGAGAACGGCTGCCGATAGGACCATTGGAGTAAAGGCGGGGTATAACTGGAACGTAAACTAACTTGCTGGAACGTGCTGGTCCTGGCTTAACGTCGCTGCCCAAATACCAAAGGCCAGGGCAAGTCATAACTGGTGAAATCCCATACTGAGGCCAGAAAGTCACGGGCGAATATATTATGTACGATTCATAACCAGATGTACGCCACCATCATTCTCATACAAGCAGAAACTACTCTCATTACTGAAGACGAGGGCGTCTTCCTTTTTCTTCTTCTTCTTTTTTGTAATTTACGTCCTATAACGTGGAGTCATATCGGACGATCAGCGAAATGGGTGAAATGTGGCTCATATGCGCACAGAGTGCATTGAGCTTAGATTTACCCGAAATTCGTCTTTCAGGATAAGGGAAAACCCTGGATAAACCTTATCCAGTTCACTCACCCTGACCGAGATTCTAAGTCGGGACCTCTTGAATGTGAAACAGACATGCTACCATCTACCCAACCGAGGCGAACACAAGAGAGCGTCTTTCCGTCGTCCAATTGATCCTTTCTGGAAACAAGAGAAGACGTGCATGGTGATGTCGTTACTATGTACCCTGGTCAAAGGCACACATGATTGACTACTGCAGCAAGATGAAGGTTTCCAAAGTAAGTGCCGACATTCCATGTTTTAAGGTGCCTTGGTCGTTTTCAGGGTACTCTTCGACTCTCCTTCGGCGTAGGTGTGCTTCAAAACAGACTTCTACACAAAGCAACGGTCCTGAAACTGATCTATGGGCGGGAGTATGTTTCACACATTATATACAACATCGGTAGCGCTTTGTTCATAGGTTTATCCAGTTCCGTGGAAGCCAGAAATTCGACTTCATTTAAATGGCCGTTCCTGTGTAGCCGGACCACTTTGTGGTCATTATGACATACTTGTACACCGATGTGTCTTTGAACGGTTATACAAAGCTTACACAGCCATGACTCTGCAGTGCAGTGTATTGTCTATTGGCCATAACACATCAGTCACCAATACTTTAACCTCTCAATATCCATTTACTAGCACATGTAGTGATGAATAGTCTTCAGCGATGTTCTACTTTGTCGCCACTTACTTGTTTCTGTAGATGTCAGTAAGTTCCCTCTCACGATATTAAGCAACTTGTCTTCATTGCGGAAAGAGTTGTACATTTTATATGTTTACAAAGTTGTAAATTAGCGTTTCTCTGAGTACTTTTGATGGACAATGGTCCTTCCCAAAATTTGTTTCTAGATTCTAGATTTAGCCTGCCTACAGAATCAAAGGCTTTCTCTTAGTCCATCAAGACGGCGTAGCGTTTTGTTTTTGGTTCCTGCAAGGTTTTCTTACTGCCGTGTGTTACACCGAAGTTAAGCTGTGGGGAAAATCTCTTCTTTGTAAATTTGTATTGCTCGTGTTGTATTTCCATTGTGTTGTATCAGGGTCATTATTTTTGTGAAAAGCTAAATTTTAGTATTTTATAGGGAATGTTTCTATAGAATCTGGCACATACACTCAACTACATCCTAGGTAGTCTTTTGTTTGGTGTTGTCCATTGTTTGGGGATTTTCTTTATCCAAGCATTTGCCAAATATCGGTGCCCAATTATTTTATTCGAGCTCCTTGTTGCTGCGACTTCTTTTTCTTTGATTCTGGAGAAATCGTATAGCAAGAACTCTAACATTGGTTCCTGTAGTACTGCTTGCTTTCTGTGGTTGAGGATATGCCAGGAGTACGTTTTCATGAACTTATGTGTATTGTAAATGAAGCTTTGTAATGTAAGACCGGACAAGAATTTTCTTTTAATAAGGTAAGTGCAGGTGAAGTGGATTAATATTCTGAAAATGTTTCACTAAAGCCCTATATGTGACGTACATGTGAAGGCTTTCGATAGGTAGAGTTAATAAGACAGCTTCAATGCCACGGCCGGGATTTAAACCACGGATCTCTTGGTTTCCGTCCAGTCGCTCTTACCCATTGAGCTGCCATCTCTAACGTGCCGTAATGTTATTAAATTCTACAATTGATCAGGAGATCCGTGGTTGAAATACCCGCCGTGTCATTGAATTTTTCATGTTGACTATATCTATCAAAAATCTTAGCCTATATACGGCTAGTGTGAAGAAATGATTGATTTCTCTCAATTAAATGAAATATATTACTTATATTGATGCTTGCAGGTTCTAGATTAAGTTAAATTCTAAGTTTTCCGATAAAGTATTTTCTGTATACTTTCTTTTTCAAATTTATTCTGAGTGCAAACAAATGCTAATCGCCCGCAATTGGAGGGTAAATAGGATCGTCATGGCGGAAAACACAGAATGGAAATAAAAACAACGGAACATTGAATTTCAGTACATAATGTAATCACAAGAACAAAATAACACATTTCCACAATTGTATATTAATATCTTTATGCATCTCATACACATTTTGCACATATGAACTGCTTCTTTCCCACAGCGCCCACACAGATTTCGTGGTAACACTCTCCATTTTCAGGGATAATTTGAACGACATTTCACCCATTTCATTCATTGTCCGATATTACTTAGCATTTGGGGATGTAAAGTAATAAAAAATTGAATCCCTCGCCCTACCTTAATCCGTTTCGTCCTCTGTTGTACTGGTATTTATTTTTGCCCATTACAGCATTTTTGAAGTAACTACAATAACAAAAAGGAGAATTATGCATTTACGAAAGCTTATGTTTTCTTATTAACAAGTTTCTGGAATAATTTCAATTCACATTCGTTATAACTCTGTCTTAAATGACCTTAAAAATAACAAAATGCCATAAAAGGGGCAATTACATGCCTCCTTTTCGAGAAAAGAAGCTCGATTTCTCTATTAGACTGTAGAAATGCAATCGTATTACTCATTTAACTGTCTCAGGTAACTTTTTTTCCTTTTATTTATTACTTTTATTTTTATTTTTTATTCTGCATTTCTTACGTATTGGCCTCTAGATGCTATACCAAGACACGGTATTAAAATTTTATATTTACTCAAACATAATAATTATATTGATATTTTCAAGCATTTTGCAGAAAAGCTAACCTACACTAACCTATCCAATCTAACCTAATTAATCTAATTGCTACAATTGTAGCTTTCAATTTTCACAATCCAAACTACTTCTACCTTCCTATTCCTAATAAATCACATGTCCTTTTGTTCTTGTGTTGATGTCTTCTTCTGTTACTTCAAATCCTTCTGTTGAATACAAGATGGTCCTCTTCTATTAATCCTTCGACTAGGTGATGTTCCTCTTCTTCCTTTGGCTGTTGAAGCTAGTTATTCCTGTCCTCGAAGTCGTTCAGATCTTCTCGGTGTGGAAGGTGGTTCACGATATCTATGTTGAATATTGTTTCTTACTCGTCGTTGCTGCTGTCTTTGTTGACTATATTCATCCATTACTATTGTTGAGACCTTCTCTGCAGCAAGTTCTAGTATTTTAAAATCTTCACTCTTCCTAATGATGTTCCATATAAATTTTCCTGCTAATTCTTTCCTCTCTTCTTCTAGTTGTTGTGTATACTTCATACATTCAAATAAAGTATGTTCTGGAGTATCATCTTCCATGCAGGTTGTGCACATGGTGTCATCTGCCTTTCCTATCTCTTTAAATTATGCCTTGTACTCTCCAGGTCCTGAAATGTATTGTATTCCACCTCGTCTTGTCTGGACCTCCTTTAATTTTAACCTCTCATTTATACTAGGAAAGATTTCGTGTGTCCTTCTTCCTACATCAATTTTATCCCATTCATGTTGCCATTCTTCAATTAATACTGTGACTTTGTGGGTTCGTGAAATAAAAAGTCCAAGTACACCACTCAACAATGTTCTTTATTTCCACCGACTTACAGTTAAACTCTTGCCAATTACACAGAATTACTTGCTGCACACAGTTACAATTCACCAGTCCGTCCGTTACAATTTCACTGTACTCGCGGTTACGTAAGCTCCGGTACACAATCGAAGTTACGTACAGTCTTCCGTTGCACAATCCTTTCGTTCATTAACACGTCACTAACTAACTCTTACACCAAGAACTGCGACTGTCTCCTCACTCACTGACAAAACCAACTCACTGACTGACTAAACCAAAACCAACTCAACTCACTAACTAACTAACTCTGTCTGTCTGTAACTCTCTTTATATAGGAATATCGCCGGTTTCTCGTCTTTACAGGATTGTTCTAGTAACAGAAAGATCGAGAAACAGGTGTAGAGAAAACAGGCGATACAGTCATGTTTTTTTCCTGACCACAGCCTGTCACCACTACAAGACGAACGAGGAGGAGGTGAGGCTAACCGAACCTCCCCTACCTTCCGCTGCCAGCTGCTTTCACAGGGTGTTCTAGCGCTCCCGTTACAATACATTTCTAATCTCTCTCCTCGACCTGCATGGATTTCCCAATAAATTTTCTACGAAGCATGTTTTTTAAGTCAGTACCGCTTTGGAATTAAAAAAAGACGTGCATAGATATCGCAATAATTTTATTTTTTACATGGAAGCCTGTACCTTAATATACTGTTCTATATAATTTCCGAGAATATTGAAGTACTTGTCAAAACGTGGCACCTGTTTTTGAATACCCTCCTTATAAAATTCTGCCGCCTGACGTGTTAACCACGGTATCACAACTGTTTTGACTTCGTTATCGTCTTGAAGACGCTGACCACCCAGATGTTTCTTCAAGTGCAGGAACAAATGGTAGTCGCTGGGCGCCAGATCAGGGCTGTATGGAGGATGATGTAGAGTTTCCCATTGAAATGATTTGATGAGATCTTTGGTCCGATTGGCCACATGTGGACGGGCATTGTCATGCAGCAAAACGATACCCTTACTCAACTGGCCACGTCTTTTGTTGTGGATTGCACGGCACAGATTGTTCAATGTCTCACAATAAGACGCTGCATTGATTGTCTCATTACGAGGCAGAAAATCCACTAGCAATACTCCTTTTATGTCCCAAAATCTGTGCACATGATTTTCCGGGCAGTAATTGTTGGCTTAAACTTTACTTTTGTAGGTGATGATAAATGTCGCCATTCCATGGATTGTTGTTTCGATTCTGGTGTGACGTAGGCCACCCATGTTTCGTCAACAGTAACGATTTGGTCTAAAAAATCTTCACCTTCATTGAGGTACCGCTCAAGGAAAGTAAATGCAATACCTAAACGTCGGGTTTTGTGCAAATCCGTCATCATTTTCGGAGCCCAACGTGAACACAATTTCCGGTACTACAAGTTCTCGGTCACAATGCGATACAAAACATTACGAGAATATTGAGGAAAATAGTCGCACAATGATGAAATTTTAAAACGTCTATTTTCTCTCACCTTTTCGTCCACTTTCTGCACCAAATCTTCAGTAACGACTGAAGGACGCCTACTCCGTTCTTCGCCATGCACATTTTTGCGGCTATCTTTAAATGCTCTCACCCATTTCCTTACTATTCCATCACTCATAATGTTTTGTCCGTAAACTTCACAGATATCACGATAAATATCTATCGGTTTTACGTCTTGAGCACTAAGAAATCGTATAACAGCCCGTACTTCTCAATCCGCCGTACTCACGATTGTCGGAAGCAACTTAAACACTCAGTAACCAACGTATACAATGAAGAATCAGACTGTAATGCCGACAGTGTGTAGACAGGAGATGTAGGTAACCAGCGCGCATGCGCGGAACGCCAACCGTAGCGCTGCGCCGGCGGAATCGCCAAACGGTACTGACTTAAAAACATGCTTCGTATCTTAGTGAATTCTCGTCGCTTCATCCCAAAGTAGGCTGCCCATTGTTTAATCTACAAATCCAATGGTCATATTCCCACTGTTACTAATAATGTCATTGTAGCTGTCGTTGATACTGCTCTTGTGCAAGGAAGTAAAGCCTGTCTTTGGTATTTCCGTAGAGTTTCTCTATTCAGGTAATCTGGTAAAACCTTCTTAGTTCCAATACAACTACGGTATCTTAGGGAGCAGATTTTAAAAAACTAATTGGAGTTTCCCTCCAATTCTAACAGCCCGCGCTAGCCTTACTAGTGGATTTGCCTCTTTCATAATATGTGCTGTACTTTTGGCCACTAGTAACAACTTATACTGCCTAGCTTCTCCTTGTGGGGGAAATTTACATCTCCCTGCTGCGTTGCTTACTTTGTCTATTAGTTTGAGGACATTTAAAAGTTATGATAATCCATAACTCTCATAAGTAGCTATAAAATAATTACATAAAAGCAGGGACAAAATTAATCATGCTATCCTTACATATTTAAAATTAAAACTTTGAAACATTGCACTTATCCATGACATTGTCACCAGAAATTCAGAGCATGTTGTTTTATCATTTGCAGTATCGCGTGATTCCTGCTGGGGCACATAGAGTATAAAAAATTTTGTTACATTTCAATGACTTTCTCCACCAATTCTTCAGTAAATATTACTCAAATGTTTATTCCTTTATATACTTCTCGTTAATTAAGTTAGTTCAGAAATAACTCTGTTGCGTCTATCCTTCTGAAAAATGGGATTATACTAACGTAAGTGTTAGTCAAATATTTTAAGTTATGGTCTCCTTGAATGAATGAATGACTGTGTAGTGTTTAACGCCTGCGTTTACTACGGACGGCACCGCAGGCGGTGGCACTGATGATATATGAGATGAAGATGGAGCACCGGTGGAATGAGATGGCGGGGGAAACCGGAGGTCCGGGAGAAAACCCACCCCAGCACCGTGTTGTCCACCACAAATCTCACTTTGCGGTCGCCTAGGATCGAACCCGGGCTGCCTTGGTGAGAGCCAAGCAGTCTAACCACTGAGCCACGACGCGGCCTGTGGTGTCTGGTCTCTTTGAGATGACAAAATCCAATTCCTGAGTATGTCCAGGAAATAGAAAACAATTGGATTCATTGCATTTAAATAGCTTTATTTACTCATTGTTGAAAAAATGACTCTTAGGAACACTTGTTTATATCTAGCTTTTCTTCATCAAGATATTCATTTTTAGACATTGAAAGGGTAGAACCAGACTGAAAAATGTAATATCATAGCCTGGATTTGGACTACGGATCTTCGGATCTCCGTCCAGCCGCTCTAAACCATTGAGCTACTATGACCAACGTGCCAACACGATATTAAATTCTCCAACTGACTCGTTTTTTCCCCGATAAACCACTTGGAGTTCTCATAAACACATGAGACAACGACCTTAATAGCGACTTACAACATGTAAGAACTTTAAGGCCCGGGCTTTATAGGTAACCACTATTAGATCAATTAATGCAGCCGTGTGTGGGACGCACTATGAGAGGGTAGAGTCAGACTGAAAAGTTCAACGCCATAGCCGGGATTAGAGCCACGGATCTTTGGATTTCCGTCCAGCCGCTAAACACGAATCTGATATCAACTTTAACTGCATGTTACCTCCATTGTGGCGGTAGGCGATACTGAACATGTCTGAACTTGCCTGGTTCTCACAAGCGGGAACCAGGAGTACCAACAACGAAATTTCTGCGGCATGTTTGTTTCGCATTAAGCTAACAGAATATAATACGGTTAAATTTTTGTGCAAAAAATTATGACCGTAAAAATAATGACGATACTTTATTGAACAGCCGTCGTATTTTTTTTTTAATTTTGGATAAGTATGTGTTTGTAGGTCCTGAGTTACTATTACCGGAGACCGCATGACTACACTGACCTATAGGTAATTGCATTTTCCTCAACACCGAACTTCCTCGCTGATGACCAGTGAAAAATATCAGCAGGACTTTTATACTATACACTGAATGAAACACTAAAGTGTTATTTATAGTATTTATTAATCCATCTTCAGCTAATAAAATGATTAATTCCTAGCATTCATTAATTTGGTACGGAGTGAGAGCAATACAATGTCGCTAAAGCAGGATAAAGAGTCTATTCCAAGAGAGGAATGTTTCGCCCCTGCAACATGAGAGTAATTGAGTCACAGAAGCAGTCCCCATCAGAAGAAAAAGAGAAAAGGGCAGCGGGGATCTCATTAACGACGCATCTCCTTTGTATCTGCTAATGTGCTTTCATTCGATACACATATTAGCGTTGGGGAATTTATCAAAATTCCCTTAGTGTTTACTGGCTATGCTTTGTGAGACGGAGCTCAGAGTATGGAAGTGCTAAATGGTTTATTTACAAAGAACCATCACACCTGAAAACAGAGAATATCAACACTTGCACACAAAATTTAAATTAACTACTATTTCATACGTCACAAATTTTTGAAGCAATTTAATTATTTTTTTCTTTTAGACAATAATAAAAAGTTCATAAAATTAATAGAAAAACGCCACCTTAGCTAAATAAAATTCCTAGAAGAACCAACTGAAACAATCCGAAATACACGAAAAACAAGCAGAAGTCTACTTCTATTTATTATTTTGGCGAAGAAATTTCCACAACAAATTAAATTTGAACTTGGCGTTGATACAGTATGGCACATAGTACATAGGTGGTCTGGAAAGTATCCGACCAAATAAAGATACAAAGCGTTTTCTCAGATTTCTTTTTCAACATAGTCTGCTTGTAACTACACACATTTCTCCCAGCGACGCTCCCATCTCTGTAACCCGTCCAAATAGTGCTCGGCATTTTTCAACATAGTCTCCTTGCAACTACACACATTTCTCCCAGCGACGCTCCCATCTCTGTAACCCGTCCAAATAGTACTCGGCGTATTTCAACATAGTCTCCTTGTAACTCTACACACTTTTCCTAGCGATGCTCACATCTCTGTAACCCGTCCAAATAGTACTTAGCGTTTTTCAACATATTCTCCTTGAAACTCCACACACTCCTATAACGATGCTCCCATATCTGTAACCTATCCAAATAGTACTCGGCGTTTTTCTCTGCAAAATAACCGTTCACGAAGGAGATTGCCTCTTCATTTGAAGAAAATTTCTGTCCTCCGAGTGAAATTTTCAGATGATGGAACAAAAAGAAGTCGCTTAGCGCTAGATCTGCTGAGTGAGGCGGATGGTCAAGCTGTTCAAACCTAAATTAGGGGATTTTCGCCATTGCAACCGCTGAGGCGGGAGACGTGCGTTGTCTTGGCGAAACAGGATTTTCTTTTTCTGCAAATGTGGCCGTTTTTCCGCAAATTCTGCCTTCAGCTTGTTAAGTAATGATGCGCAGTATGTTCCTGTAATGGTCTTTCCTTTTTTGAGGATCATCGGTTAAAATAACTCTATTACTACCCCCTAAAAACAGTCGCTACCACGTTCCCAGCCGAAAAACAGTTTCTTTTTGTTGCTTTTCAGAGCCGTTCCTCCTTTAAAGTCCATTATTTGGACTGTATTTTTGTTTCGGGCAAATAGTGATGTATCCAAGTTTCATCTACAGTAATTAACCGGCGCCAAAACTCGGATTTATTGCCCCTAAACTGTGCCAACAGAGCTTCGGAGATGTTCATTCGAACACGATTTTAGTCTAACGTGAGCAAACGTGGCACCCAACGCGCGGACATCTTTCTCATGTCCAAATGTTGATTTAAGATGTGACAAACACGTTCTTTTGACATGTTGATAGCCTCTGCTATCTCTCACTTTAATTCGGCGGTGAACTTTGGCGATGTTGTCGTTGGCAGTTGCAATATTTGGACGTCCCGAACGTTTGTTTCCCAAGCTGTAACGGCCACGTTTAAACACAGCTGCCTAAAATTTCACTGTGGTAAATGTTGGTACAGAGTCCCCATACACAGAATCCAACTCAACTTTGATTTGCGTAGGCGCTTTGCCCCTCAAAAACAAACATTTAATGACAGTTCGATATTTGATTTTCTCCACTTTCGTAAAAACACTCGCATCAACTCACTCAAGCGACTGTTTCGTAATGTCGCGAGAATTGCTGGGGCCGGGCGCACAATGGGTCCCGCGCGAAGCGATAAGGGACAGACAGTTGGCGCGGAGATAAAGAGCTTGCCAGAACAGATAAAGATATCGTGGAGATAAAAGGCTTGCCGAAACAAACAGATAACTGGAAAATTGTAGTGACACCATGATTGATAGAGAACATTCCACAGACGTCTGTGATCAAGAGTGAGCTAGAAAAAAGGAACCGCAATCGCTAGTTAGAGTGAGAGTGTGTAATCGGAACTGAATCGTGTGCCTGCAGCAGTGTTTTGAAAGTGAATGCTTTTGTCTGTAGAGGGTGACCTAGGAACATCAAATTGTGTATGTGACGTAATTCTGCTACTCTAAGGATTGAGCAAAGTGTATTCTTACCGAAATAAAGAGCATTTTGAATTTTTGCGAGTTGAACTTTTAATTCTATGAACTCACAGTCACAATAACAACTGAGCGGCCAAAATTTCTCGCACTTTTGTGAGTAACTGTCAACAGATGTACAAGGAAATTCACTAGCATTTATTTACGAGTGCTGTCATCTTCATGTTGAGGTCAGAAACTTTTCAGATCACCCGCGTATGTTGCGGAAATACTGTTCTTTTTGTAGGCACCTAGGTGATTTGTACCATCTTGATATTTAATGTCATATGTTATAAAAACAAAAGCCCTAGTTGTTAGTACTGTTGAGATACAAATTATAACTTCAAATTAAAATCTGATACCGGCATTATTGAATAGAAGGATTAGTAATTGTAAACATAAATGATAAGGACATAAGTAAATAATCATTGCAATGAATTATTTCTGTACGTTATATTCAACGCAAAATGTAGGAAGAATTTTTTACTATTTTTATCAAGTGACGTCAGTGTAGCTAAGGCGTTCTTGGAAGTCAGAAAGTTCGGAAAACGGAGTTGCAAAGTAGAAAATGTTCAAAAGATTAGAATTAAAACGGAATTGTTAGAATTTAGCAATTCATCAGGTAAAAACAGCTGCAGATGGAAATAAGAAGCTTGAAATTTCGCAAGGTAATATACAAACTTTGGTAGGAAGCCATGAAGTTCAAGTCCATTACAAAAATCGATGTTTCTTTTTGTGTATATTACAGACCAAAGCGCCTAAATTCTGAGCTTGCGCTCCACAAACTGGGCGATCACCGCAGGGAAACTTTCACCAACTCAGGCAACTTAGACTTGTCAACATTGTTACGAAAACAGCTCCTTTACACCGTGGAATTACTACCCGCCTTAGTGGTGTGGGCGTAGCGTGCCTGTTTCACATTCAACAGCTCCCAATTTATAAGCTCCATCAGGGTAAGTTAACCGAATAAGACTTTTCCGGGGTTTTCCCTTACCTTAAAAGATGCATGTCAGTTAATTAAGCTCTATGGAGCCTGAGCTAATTTGAGCATAATTTCACCCCTTTTATTAACGTTGGAGATCTACTTTTAAAAAGCTCGTAGAGCTACTGATACGTAAGCGTTTAGAAGATATAATATTGTCGCCGACTGCATTTTTTGTGTTGGAGCCGAAACATGCCTGCACAGAAAAGAAAGACAGAGAGCAACGCGAGCGCTGAACGCTTGTCGAGAGAGACAGAGAGAGAGAGAGAGAGAGAGAGAGAGAGAGAGAGAGAGAGAGAGAGAGAGAGAGAGAGAGAGAGAGAGAGAGAGAGCGAAAAAGAGAGAAACGGGGAGAGAAAGAGACAGAGATAGTCTGGTATTTCCCGCTGCCATCCTGATTGTTAACGATCGCTCCACTAAGTTCTAGAAAAGGACTGGAGATATAAAAGCCAACAAAAATCGAGGTGCCGGACAGTTGCAGTTGTGCAGTGTGTGAGTTGTTAATGGAGTTGCAAGTTTAGAACTATTAATTGTTTGTGTACAGCTACTTCTTTCGCTTGTTTACGTTTGGAGAAGCAACAAGAGATGTATGACACGTCATTTATAGAGCCTGTAAGGGGTGTCCAAAATAAGTTTTGCTTGAAATAAAGAGCATTTTAAATTTCTTCAAACAAATCTTTTTAATTCTACGAACCCACAAAGTCACATTGTTGCAATCAGGATTGTAAGGGGGTTGAAGGTCTTACAAACCTGGGCCGCGCCGTTGCTCAGTGGTTAGACCACTTGGCTCTCACCAAGGCGGCCCGGGTTTGATCCCAGGTGACGGCAAAGTGAGATTTGTGATGCACAACACGGCGCTGGGGCGGATTTTCTCCGGGATCTTCGGTTTCCCCAGTCATCTCATACCACCAGTGCTCCATCTTCATCTCGTGTATCATCAGTTTCATCGCCTGCGATGCCGTATGTAGTAAAAGCGGGCGTTAAACACTGCACATTTCATTTTCTTACAAACCTAATCAACACCTGGGGGTGTAACTACTGATAGGATAAGGGAGCAGATGATAGAGTTAACTGGTCAAAGGGTAGTGACATAATTAGGGTTTAATTAAAGTGATCGGCTTTAAACAACATTGACAAATACACTCCAAAGATTGGGGAAGTCAAATCAAACGAAGCTCTCCTTTATCTGGAAGAGTTAAAGTGTGCAATCGAGACATTAAATCAATTAATACATAATAAATAAATACTTACCTTTTATGTAGATTAGCGTAGAGTTCTGAAGAAGGGATGGCTGGTTCACTCTGATGTGTTAAGTCTTGTAGAAGTATTAACAAGTTCTATGCTAAGACTAGAGCAGCAGCATCCGACCCTCTGAATGACTAACCAACTTACCCCTCCTTACTCGCTGTAATGGTTTATAGAGCTGGCTTCCTAAATGTGTGCTATAATACGCGTCAGAAGGTTTACATCCTATGGTACAATATTGTGCAACCCAAGAATATCTCTTCTTAAATTTTTCTGTCGAATTAACATCAAACATATGAGTTGGCAGTTCAGTACCACTGCTCACTCTGATCACTGACTTATCTAACCTGTCTCAACCTGCTAACTCCTGTTGAAGCCTGGAGTTTACCACGAAATGAAATGTGAACCTCCGATAATTAAAATATTTCCCAAATCTCGCTCAGACCAAATACGCAATGATATGTACGAGGCATGACTTTTAAGTCAGTACCGTTTTGCGATTCTTCCGCCGCAACGCTACGGTCGGCGATCCGCGCATGTGCGCTGGTTACCTACATCTCTTGTCTACGCACTGACGCCATTACAGTCTGATTCTTCTTTGTAAACGTTGGTTACTGAGTGTTTAAGATGCATCCAACAATCGTGAGTCCCGCCGATTGTGAAGTACGGGCTGTTATACGATTTCTTAGTGCTAAAGACGTAAACTGATCGATATTCATCGTGATATCTGTGAAGTTTACGGACAAAACATTGAGCGATGGAGTGCTGAGGAAATGGGTGAGAGCATGACTGCACAAATGTGCATGATAAAGCACGCATTGGGCGTCCTTTGGTCGTTACTGAAGTTTTGGTGCAGAAAGTGGACGAAAGGGTGAGAGAAAACAGACGCTTTACAATTTCAGCATTGTGAGACTATTTCCTCAATATACTCGTAGTGCTTTGCATCGCATTATGACCGAGAACTGGAAGTACCGGAAACTGTGTTCACGTTGGGTTCCGAAAATGTTGACGGATTTGCACAAAACCCAACAATTAGGCAGTGCATTCACTTTCCTTGAGCAGTACCACAATGAAGGTGAACATTTTTTGACCAAATTCTTACTGGTGACGAAACATGGGTGGCCTACGTCACACCAGAATCGAAAGAACAATCCATGGAATGGCGACATTCATCATCATTCACAAAAGTGAAGTTTAAGCAAACAATTTCTGCCCGGAAAATCATGTGCACAGTTTTATGGGACAGAAAAGGGGTATTGCTAGTGGAGTTCCTGCCTCTCAATGAGACAATAAATGCAGCGTCTTATTGTGATACATTGAACAATCTGTGCCGTGCAATCCAGAACAAAAGACGTGTCAAGTTGAGTAAGGGTATTGATTTGCTGCATGGCAATGCCCTTCCACATGTGGCTGCTCGGACCAAAGATCTCATCAAATCTTTTCAATGGGAAACTGTAGAGCATCCTCCATACAGCCGCGATCTGGCACCCAGCGACTACCATTTTTTCCTGCACTTTGAGGAACATCTGGGCGGTCAGCGTCTTCAAGACGATAAAGAAGTCAAAACAGTTGTGATACAGTGGTTAACACGTCATGCTGCAGAATTTTATGAGGAGGGTATTCAAAAACTGGTGCCACGTTATTACAAATGCCTCAATATTCACGGAAATTATGTAGAAAAGTACATTAGGCTACAGGCTCTCATGTAATAATAAAATTAATGCGATATCTATGCACGTTCTTTTAATTCCAAGAGGGTACTGACCTAAAAAAACATGCCTCGTAGTGTAAAAGTTACTGTTTTTGTGCAAATATTCTTAAATAATTAATTCTACAACTGTCTAATTCGTTTCAAATAGCCTAGTTACGAACCTCCATTAAACTGACCAGCCAACTTAAATAGTGTTGTTTATTCCATCAATTTCTAAAACACCTCTTTGAATCAAAACACGTATTTCCAATTAAACCTCTCTAATTAATTTTTTCGGTAGAGTGTACTAACTTCTCTACCTATTAGATAGGTATTAGAGAAAGTACAATTGACGAAAAGTTAAAACTCATCAATTGACCTGTCACCCTGATCTTCTCCTCTCGTGGTCTCGCACAAAATCTTGTAGTTCACGGTTTGACAGCTGTTGCCACTGACGCCGCTAGGAGCGCTCGTCCTGTACTCGGAACATACTGACCAATCAGGGACGAAATCCCACACTTGGATTATCGTGACGTGGTTTCTGCTATGTTGGTCACCAATCAAGCACGTATACCATTCAGATAATAAACTTAAGGGTATCCTGTGTGGGGAGACGTGGGATGGCACAGGATTTACGCGGAGCTTTCTTCAAATATTGCCAATTTCTCAAAACAAATTGCTCGCAGTTTGATTAAAACAGCCATTTTTAAGATATTTTGACAAAAATTAAATTAATGTAACAAATTTTCACTTTCTCTAATACTCACAGTTAGTAAATTCGATACCAAAATTTCAGTGGAAATATATGTTTTGAGGTGTTAGGCTTCATCACTAAGGACGCCTGGGAAGACGCCTCATCCGCAGCACAGTTACGACTGAGCTTTTGCCGAAGTTTCTCTTTAGAAGCCTTCAACACAAGGTCGTTCAAAATATAAACAAATTAGGCAATTTTGTATACAAGCTGTTTAATCTTCTTGTGCACCATTATTGCCAAACATATATTTTATTTCCTTGGAAGCTTATAAATCCTATATTTCCAAAATGTGTGTATTTTCTGGATGAGAAACTCTTCGAGGTTCCGTCTGCAATCCTCCAAGGAAGTATGGCATTTGCCAATGAGAAAATATCAAAAACAAATTTCACTGGAAATTTGTGCTTTATATTAAGTATATGTTGTAACTATAACTTTTGCACATACTACAATACACCTGAAAATTTAATTAATAGCGTCAACTTATATAAATCATATAATCTCAGATAGAGATGATTTTGAAAGAGATCTGAACACAGCCCGCCTCTGAGTGTACAGGCCGCGCCATGGCTCAGTGCTTAGACCGCTTGGCTCTTACCAAGGCAGTCCGGGTTAGATCCCAGGCAACCGCAAAGTGAGATTTGTAGTGGACAACACGGCGCTGGGGCGGGTTTTCTCCGGGATCTCCGGTTTCCCCCGCCATATCATTCCATCGGTGCTCCATCTTCATGTATCATGTACAATCATTGTCATCGCCTGCGGTGCCGTATGTA
Organism: Mantis religiosa; assembly: GCA_030765055.1. NCBI lineage: Eukaryota > Metazoa > Arthropoda > Insecta > Mantodea > Mantidae > Mantis > Mantis religiosa. Next base: position 74,834 of record JAUKNK010001401.1, on the reverse strand, counting down.
GTAAAAGCCGGTGTTAAACACTATACATTTCATTTCACATTTCTGAGCGTAGATGTAACGTGCCTGCCTTTAGTTCAAGAGGTCCCAAGTTTGAATCTCGTTCACGGTGAATTGCCTAGATGAGGCATTTTCCTGGATAAGGTTCTTATCCTGAAAGACGAATTTCAGTTAACTATGAGCTCTATGGACTCTGGGCTCATTTGAGAATTCAGCCAATTCATTCATTGCTCGATATAACGACGTTGGAGGACGTAACGAACCCGATTGCGATAGCGCGACTTGTGTACACAAAAAGCCTGGAGATAAGGAGTATGCCGGAAGAAATAATGATAGCGCGAGATAAAAGATCCGCCGGCACCGATAGGGTTACGCTTCTGGGAGGTGATAGAACATTCGATTCCAGATATATCTCGAATTTACGAAATAAGTATTTAAGCAAGTGACGGCTCGCAAAGGGAGTGAGTGTGAAACAGTATTGTGAAATGAGAGACAGCCAGCTGTGTTATTGTAACGAGAGCTAAGGATGTAATCTGCGGTCACTGTTTGTTATTGTGATCGACCTCGGTAAACTGATGGTGTATGAAACGTACTGTTGCTGTAATCTATAAGAGTATTTCTACGAAAATAGACTCGCACTCAGAGCCTTCAACCCCATACAGAGACCCCTCCGTCTCACACAACAGTGGTGCCGGCGTTGGCGGCTGTCCGTAAATCCGGACCAAAGCCACACCATACTTTTCACAATGCGCCACACCCCCGCAGATTGCCTCAACTTCAGCTTCCGAGGTCGAAGGATAGAGTGGACTAGCTCTGTCCGATACCTTGGAGTAACATTGGATAGATGCCTAAACTTTCACCAACACATCAGAGACCTAGCGGCAAGGGTACAGGGAGCAATCGCTTTCCTGTATCCAATGCTGGGGTACAGCTCGATGCCGCTTGGCCTTAGGTTATACCTCTTATGAGCGCTGGTGATCCTGGTGATGCTATATACCTACGAGATCTGGGGCATGTCCGCAGATAGTTGGTTGGCATGGCTTCAAAGTGAACAGAATAGAGGGCTCCGGTCTATCTATTCTATGGGTCGCTATTTTCCTACCAGTTGCTTCGTGAAGCCTCGGGTCTTCCATATGTGCATGATGAAGTTAGGCGTCGGGCATCAAAATTCTACGCAACTTTACCAACTCATAGAAACGCTCTTGTTAGATCACTGGGAGATTATGACCCCACTATACGCCGTTCTAGACAACATCGGGTCCTCCGCATGGCATGCGGGCACCCAAGATATCTCAGGAGCTAATCATAACAGCAACTAAAGCTGAGCTCCACATAATCTCCTAAGTTCTTTGGCAACAAAATTCTCCTCAACCTAAACTAAATTGAAAACACCAGGATGCTGGTTATTGCATCCTGTCCTTTCATCCCGAAGGTACAATAATTGTAACCTCACAAAATTCATTATCCTCAAAACCTACACCATATCCATCCTACAAAATCCCGTTTCAAATACCTTACCTGCGGTAAAACCTTTAAACGGGTGGGCACGCAGCAAGAACCTTCTGGCTATATACAGCCAGCCAGCACCGCATGGCATGGCAAAGGAGATTTTCAATTTCTGCAACTCGGCCTTTTAATTCTGCGAACCCATAAAGTCATATATATATATATATATTAATAAACAAAAATCATAACGTCTGTCCTTTCTTAATCTGTTCCAGTCCAAAATTCTTGTTCCAACCATTTTACTTATATATTGCTGAGCTTCCACCACCTTGAGGTCAGTAAAATGAGTAATTTGAGGTAGCCAAGTTATTCTTTTTCCAGTCTAGTAAGTTCTGTTACTGATGTGAAGAATTTCATTTGTGCTGACTATATTTTAATTTTATATTTGGTGTACATGATCCATATTTCTGAGCCTATATCAAATACTTCCTTTGTTTTATATAACTTCATTATTATTTTCTAGCATTATTTTTATTGTCCTTTTGATTGCTACCGTTATCTAAATACATCTATTTGATAAGTGTTTCACTTTTATTTCAAATTCCAAGCAGTTAAGTGTTAATGCTTTGTTTATTTTCTAATATTATTTTGGACCCAACCAGATTATTGCGCTTAAAGCTGATCATTTTGGTTTTCGAAGTTTAAATTTCCATATTGTATTCTCCTGCTAAAATGTGTGTTTCATTACTCGATCATCACTTGAATACCAGTGTTGTTACTGTTAATGCTTCAGCACATGTTCTTAGCATGTCGTCTCAGTAAATATAAAGGAGAGGGTTGATGCTGGACAATCCTGTCATACCCCAGTGATAAAAAATGCTGATTAGCCCATATTTTTGCAGGGTGAGTCAAGAAAACACCGACTTACCCTGTGTTTATTTTCTCCTACTATGCATATTCTTACATCGTGTGTTACTTGGAGTAGTGTTTCCGTTTTTTTCAGGAAGACGTAATTTTATTTTTGACAGGTTTTAAAATACCTTTCTTATGGAGCATAACAAGATATGTCTATCCAGATAAATGGACCGCATTGGATTGTTAGGAGGGGATTCAGCAACTAGACCAGAGTGGTCTCTTATACCTATGCCCAAAGTGGGGCACCCCAGGAGGGAGGATGAAGTGTGAGGACACATAGGGTGGTCAACTCCAAGGAGTAACTGCAGTACAGAGGGCGTGGTTCCTACTCCTTACTAGATAGAAACTCCTCGACAGCCCAAGACAGTAGTTATCCCACCTACCGTGGCCAGGAACAGTTACGAGGCCAGTTCGGAGATATGAGGCCGCCCCCCCCCCCCAGAGTAAGAAAGATTCCAGGCAGACATGCACAACCAGAATTTATTTATTCTATTTACGTGTACATAATTGTAAACATACAGGTTAACCCCAATTACAATGTTCACTTGAAAAAAATGCAATATTTTATTACAAAGCAATGATCAAACAAAGGAACAAGAACAATCAATAATCTAAATAATTAGTAAATTTGGGACATATATAAAAATTCAATTTACATTTGTTAATAAAAAGGCACAAGATAATGCAAACATTATTAATTTCATAATAAATATATCAATATTTAAATAATGTAATTTATTATATAGGGACTGCATTCTGAGCAATGGTATAAATCAGTATTAATCCCTGGAATGAGGAAGATGTTACGAAATATATTTGGTGCGATATTGGGAACATATTAGTTTATTGACTGTCTGAGATTAATATCATCCAACATTTCTTGGAATAGTTTACTCAGAGACAGTAATGAATGATAATTTCTCCGGTAAAATAAACTTTTAAATTACAAAATACAAAGCATAGAATTATAAGAAATAAAGTTCTGAAGATGACGACATTGTTTGTAGCATCCCTACATACTTAAGAGGCTTGCGTTTAACGTTTTCAATAAGTTTAATATATTCTAAACTACAATGACTCCATATAACAGCCCGCTTGAGTAGTATAGATGACAGTGTATCTGCCTCTCACGTTAAAGAGGTCTCGAGATCGAATATCGGTCACAGTGAGTTACCTGGATAGGCTTTTCCGGGGTTTTCCCTTATCCTGAAATACGAGTGTCGGATAATTCTAAAGCTCTATGGAACCTGAGCTTATTTGAGCTTCATTCCACCCATTCTATTCATCGTCCGATATGAGTTAACAGTGGAGGACGTAAATTACAAAAAGAAAGGAAAAGGAAGAAAGAAAGCACGGAAGGGAGGAAGCAAGGGAGGGAGGGAGGAAGGGAGGGAGGAAGGGAGGAAGGGAGGGAGGAAGGGTACCTTCAGATAACAAGAGCATATTCATTTCGAGATCTCACGAAGGAGTTATATAAAAGAAACAAAATTTTTAAATCGTTAAGGTTACTGGCATTTCGAATAATGCATCACAGATTCATATATGCTTTTCTAAAAATAGTACATATTAATGCGTTTATCAATTAGTGTGTTTATTAAAAATAATCCCACAATCTTTCTTATTTTCAACTCTTTGCAGTAGAAGTTCTTCTATATTATAGTTGAAGCTAAAGTAACTTTCAGTTTTAAAGAAAGACATAATCTGAAGTTTAGATGAAATAAAGGAAATATTGTCTTCACTCTATTTGTTTAAGGCATTAAAGTTCTTTTGAAGCTTAATACAATCAGAAACAGATTTTACAGATCTATAGATTTTTAAATCATCTGAAAACAGCAAAATATTGGAGTATTTGGCTATGGATGTTATATCATTAATAAATAAGGCAAATTGTAATGGACCTAAATTAGAACCATGAGGTACTCCAGAGTAAGTATAAAACTATATGATGTACATTTTCATATTTAACATTTAGGAATGTCGGTTTTAAATAACATACTGTTAAAGAAATTGTGGACCGAGAAAAGCTATATAATGGTAAATTTATTATCAGTTTTCTCGTGATCAATTTTGTCAAATGCCTTTTGCAAATCTGTATATATAACGTCAACCTGCGTTCTGCTATCTAACTCACCAGAAGCGTATTGAACTAAGTTACGTAAATTAATAACTGTAGGTACTTATATTTGGTATGAATCTGTGTTGGTATACACTAATATCACTTTGAGGTGCAGAGATATATATTTATGATGTATACTCTCAAATATTTTGACTGGAGTTGATAATACAAAGGCTTCCCGCTAGCCGCGTTCCTGAATCGACCCACTAGGTAGGCTCGGAGAACGGATTTCGTCCCGCCGGAGGAGAAAGTGTTCACTTAGAGCATATCATCTTGCCATGCACTACTCAGACACTCGATGACATTTCTACTCTGAAAGAAACCACCATAAAGAGATGGTATTAAATAATAATGTAAATGAGATGGAGGGGTAGGTAATTCGAGGGATATAATTTACCTACCCAGCATTAGCCTATTGACCAGGAAAAAACCGAAAATACCCATGGGTGAGATATTGTGTGTCTAACACAAGAAGGCAAGCTAAAGGAATGTGTATTTGATTATATGTGTACATAATCAGTTTTGCTGTCTCCACGGCGTTTATGCCTTCCCAGTATGACAGGGATGCTAGATCCGTTCAAAATACGCAAGCGTTGACACACAACTCACAGATGCATAATACTGTCACCCAGTTATCGGGAAGCACCACAAGCAACAGCTGAGAAGGGGCCGGAGGCCTCGCCACGCCCACTCATCTGTCTCCTGTCACTAACTGAGGGGTGATTTGCGGTAGTGTCGCCGGTCCTTCGATGTTTCTCTCCCCTTCTCCGGTGGTCTGGAACGTTCGGTGATTAGAGACTTCTAGAAAAACACTGACATTCTTATAAAAAGGGTTTCAGAGAGACAGTTAGTCAGTTAGTGTTTGACGTGCTAGTGAAGTAGCGCCGTGTACGTGCATCGGAACGATAACGGACGAACTGGTGAATCGTAATTGTGAGCATTACGTAATTTTGTGTAATTGGCAAGTGTTTAACTGTAAGTCGGTGGAAATAAAGAACATTTTTGAGTGGTGAAATTGGACTTTTCATTTCACGAACCCACAAAGTCACAATTGGTGTCAGAAGTGCGACATAACCCAATGGAGGCAGCATTAGAAAAGATTTTAGCGGAACTGAAAGAAATGAAGACGGCAAATGAAAACCTCGCTGCAAAAACGGAAGCGGCAAATGACAGCCTGGCCGCGAAGCTGGAGACTACAAATAACAACCTCACCGCCGAGTTGAAACAAATGAAGACGGCCAACGACAGCATCACCGCCGAGTTGAAACAAATGAAGACGGCCAACGACAACATCACCGGGAAGATGGAAGAAATGAAGGCCGAATTAACAGCGAAGACGGAAACGGCTAACAACAACTTGGCCACGACAATGACCTCAAAGATGGCCGAACTGACCACGGAAATGAAGGTGGCGAACGAGGCTCTCGCCGCCAAATTTCAAGAACAGTTGGCCGGCGTGAGGGATGACGTGACGGAGCTGGGCAAGCGGATGGGCCAAGTGGACGAGCGCGTCGAGGACCTGGCGAGCCGCGTTAACGACCTGGAAGGGAAAGCCGACAGCAGCGCGAAGTCCCTGAACGCCATGGTGGAGGACGTCGTCGGCAGGAAGCTGAAGGATTTGAAGGCCGACGCGCCGGGACGCGACACAACATCTGCGCGCGTCAAACCTCCCAAGTATGACGGCGCGTCAACGTTTGAGGTCTTCCGCCGCCAGTTCGACACAGTGGCCAGGCACAACGGATGGTCACTGGAGGAGGAGGCCACACAGTTAATAGCCAGCCTCCAGGGACGGGCCGCGGAAGTGCTAAACGCGGTGCAGACGATGGCGGCGCCCAAGGACTTCTGGGAGGCCCTGGAGAATCGCTTCGGGAACCACCGCTTAGCCGCAGCATACCGAAGCCAGCTAAAGGCAAGGGCGCAGCAGCCGGGGGAGACGCTGCAGGAGTTCGCAATAGCCATCGAGCAGCTGGCTAGCAAGGCCTTGGTTGACCTGCCACTGGAGTTCGTATCCCGGGAAGCCGCCTACAATTTTGTCGACGGGGTACGGGACACGGAGATTCGTCAGCGCCTAATGCTCGGCGAATATAAAACCATACACGAGGCGCTGACAGCGGCATTAAGGATGGAGGCGGCCAAAGTAACATCTATTCCGACGTCGAGAACGAGGAGTGTCCGCTACGCCGGAGACAGGAGACCAGCTGAAGGACGCCGGCGAACACCTAGTGGCCTGTGTTGGGGGTGTGGACAGCCCGGACACCTACAGAGAGACTGCCCACGCCAGGAAGAGCAGCCGGAAAACGAGTAAGGGCCGTCGTGGAGAGGGGCACGTCGGCGCCATCACCACCATCCCCTCGAGTGACACTGCGCGCCGTCAGCCGGCGTATGGATGACAGCCTCATCGCGGACGGTTGGATAAGAGGAAAGCCGTGCCGCGTGCTGGTGGACACCGGGGCGGCCGTGACCATCATCAGACCTGACGTGGCGAAGGGTTTGCCGACAAGGAAGCCAAGCCGGCCATACCAGCTTGTCACGGCATCGGGTGACACCTTGCCTGTGGAGAAGGAGGCCCTGCTGGAGCTGAACTTGGGACGGAGTGCCGTTCGTCTGTGGGTGTTCGTCGCGAAGGTGGCTGAGGAGGTGATCCTGGGACTGGATGCCCTCAGGAGCCATGAGGCGACGGTCGACGTCGGCGAGAAGGTCCTGCGGCTTAACGGAGAAGAGGTTATACTCCGTCAACCCGAAGAGCGCCTTGGAATGTGCAGGGTCGTCTTGGACGAAGACGTGGTTGTTCCCGCGAGGAGCGAGGTGGTGGTCACGGCGCGACTTGAGGGCCAGAGAACCAGGAACATGATGCTGGACCAGAAGACGCCTGTACACGGACTGTGTGTAGCCAGGGCATTGCTGCCGTGCCGAGAGGAGGTGCCAGTGAGACTGCTAAATCCAACGGACACCGATCACGACGTCCAGGCCGGGACGGAGTTGGGAACGTGCGAGCCCGTAGTGAGCGTAACAGCAATCGACAAGACACAGGAGCCGGCGCCGAAGCAACACCTGGGGCCCCGGCTAGAAGGCTTACTGGAGAGGGCGGCCGACCACCTGACCGCAGAACAGCTGGAGCAGGTTCGACAACTACTGGGGCGATACGAGCGCGTCTTCAGCCAAGGCGATAGTGACTACGGCCGCACGGACAAAGTGCTTCACCGCATCGACACCGGAGACGCCCGGCCTATTCGGCAACCACATAGACGCGTTCCGCTGGCGAAGCAAGGGGCGGTACGAGACATGCTGGAGGACATGAGATCCAGGGGAGTGATTGAAGAGTCCGACAGCCCTTGGTGTTCCCCTGTAGTCTTGGTGACGAAGAAGAACGGCGAGCTGCGCTTCTGCGTAGACTACAGAAAGCTGAACGCTGTCACCCGGAAGGACTGCTTTCCCTTACCCCGGATTGACGACACCCTGGACACGCTAGCTGGTGCACAGTGGTTCTCGACCCTGGACCTGAAGTCGGGCTACTGGCAGGTAGCTCTAGACCCGAGAGACAAGGAGAAGACCGCATTCTCGACGGGCCAAGGTCTTTGGCAGTTCACGGTTATGCCCTTTGGCCTCTGCAACGCACCAGCTACCTTCCAACGCCTCATGGAGTCAGTGATGAGAGGACTGACTTACGATGCCTGCCTGCTATACCTGGACGACATCATCATCGTCGGGAAGACTTTTGAAGATCACCTCGAGAATCTGAGTAAGGTGCTACAGAGACTGCAGGCGACCAACTTGAAGCTGAACGCGAAGAAGTGCCAGCTCTTCCGCAAGAAAGTGAACTACTTAGGCCACATAGTCTCAGCAAGAGGAGTGGCCACAGACCCGGAGAAGACACAGGCTGTGAGAGATTGGCCTCGCCCAAAGGATAGGAAAGAGTTGCGCAGTTTCCTGGGGCTGTGCAGTTATTACCGCCGCTTCATAAAGGGGTTCTCCAACATCGCAAAACCACTCACCCGCCTGACAGAGGAACACCGGCCATTTGTGTGGACGGAGGACGCCGAAAACGCTTTCCAGCACCTGAAGGAGACCCTGTGCAGTGCTCCAATTTTGGGTTTCCCACAACCGGGTGGCGCCTTCATTGTGGACACCGACGCTAGCGACCATTGCATTGGAGGTGTCCTATCGCAGATCCAGGACGGCCATGAGCGGGTGATAGCCTACTACAGCAAGACGCTATCCAAGGCAGAGAAGAACTACTGCGTCACCCGTCGAGAATTATTGGCGGTAGTAAAGACCTTGGAGCACTTCCACAAGTACCTGTACGGTCAGCCATTCCACCTGAGGACTGACCATTCCGCCCTAACCTGGCTATTGAGCTTTAAGAACCTGGAAGGCCAGACAGCACGTTGGGTCCAGAGGCTGCAGGAGTACGACTTCACCTCGGAACATCGTAGAGGGAAGAGCCACGGTAACGCAGACGCCATGTCCCGAAGACCCTGTCCAGAAGAGTGCGGCCAGTGCACAAGAGTGGAAGAGAAGGAGCGTGCCGCTGCAGTCCGAGTAGTTGTGGCAGTGCCTGCGGACGGTTGGGATAGCGCAGGCCTGAGGAGGGAGCAGCTGGCGGACGCAGACTTGGGGCCACTCTTGAGGGAAGTGGAGGCAGGGACAAGACCAACCTGGGAGGATATCGCACCAAGGAGCGCCACCTACAAGTCGTACTGGGCCCAATGGGACTCGTTGAAGATCAGAGAGTGCGTGCTGTTCCGGGTATGGGAATCACCCGATGGGAAGACGCAGAGAGAGCAGTTGGTACTTCCCCGGAGTAAGGTCCCGGAAGTCCTGGAGGAAGTACACGCCGGTACTTCGGTAGGACACCTGGGAGCGAACCGAACGATTGACAAACTACGGCAGCGCCACTACTGGCTGAGACTCCGAGCAGATGCTGAGAGATGGTGCCGTCAGTGTCACGTGTGCGCGGCGTGTCGTGGCCCTCAGACTAGGAGCCGGGGTCGCATGCAGCAGTACAACGTCGGAGCGCCATTCGAACGGATCGCCGTTGATATTGCTGGACCGTTCCCAGTTTCCGACCGAGGCAACAAGTACCTAATGGTGGTCGTGGACTACTTCACCAAGTGGCCGGAGGTGTATGCCATCCCAAACCAAGAGGCAAAGACAGTCACAGACTGCCTCGTGGAGCAAGTATTCTGTCGATTTGGGGTGCCGTTAGAGCTACACAGTGACCAGGGTACCAACTTTGAGTCCAACCTAATGAAGGAGGCACTACAAAGGCTTGGGGTGAACAAGACTCGCACTACGCCTCTACATCCCCAATCGGATGGCATGGTCGAAAGGTACATCAAGACCTTAGAGGAACACCTGAGGAAAGTCGTGGCCAGCCATCAGCGAGACTGGGACGTCAAGGTGCCACTGTTCTTGCTGGCCTATCGCTCCTCTACACACGACACAACTGGGATGACGCCAGCCAGCTTAATGTTCGGCCGAGAGTTACGCCTCCCTTGTGACCTGGCTTTTGGAAGCCCTCCGGAAGTGAAACAGCCAGCGACCGAGTATGTGGAGAACTTGGTGGACCATCTCCACGACATGCACGAGATGGCTCGCCAGAACATCCAGAAGGCGAGCGACCGCATGAAGACCAGGTATGACAGGCAAGCCAACAGCCAAGGGTTCCAGCAAGGTGACCTAGTCTGGTTGTACCGTCCTACCCGGACCAAGGGACGGTGCCCGAAGCTCCAGCAGCCATGGCAAGGACCGTACCGCGTGGTGAAGAGGATTAACGACGTGGTCTACTGCATCCAGAAGGTTCCCCGAGGGAAGATGTTGGTGGTACACCTGGATCGTCTAGCCCGCTATGATGGTGCTGTTCGGGACGACCAGCTTTGAGGAGGGAGCAGTGTCACCCAGTTATCGGGAAGCACCACAAGCAACAGCTGAGAAGGGGCCGGAGGCCTCGCCACGCCCACTCATCTGTCTCCTGTCACTAACTGAGGGGTGATTTGCGGTAGTGTCGCCGGTCCTTCGATGTTTCTCTCCCCTTCTCCGGTGGTCTGGAACGTTCGGTGATTAGAGACGTCTAGAAAAACACTGACATTCTTATAAAAAGGGTTTCAGAGAGACAGTTAGTCAGTTAGTGTTTGACGTGCTAGTGAAGTAGCGCCGTGTACGTGCATCGGAACGATAACGGACGAACTGGTGAATCGTAATTGTGAGCATTACGTAATTTTGTGTAATTGGCAAGTGTTTAACTGTAAGTCGGTGGAAATAAAGAACATTTTTGAGTGGTGAAATTGGACTTTTCATTTCACGAACCCACAAAGTCACAATACCTATGAAACAATTTATTAGCGGGCAACTAGTTCCACTTGGGCGCTCCAGTTTTATACAATAATGTTTAGCTCAGGGTATAGCAATGAGGTTTCTCACAGGGTATGCGTGGATATGTGTGAGAAGGATAGTTTAATGACACTGGAATGCCTGTTTCAAACTGATTTATTGACTGCTTCTTTTTCTCAGAACATCGAACTTGTAGTTCCGACCAAGGATTACCAATATCACTGTTTAAAGTTACTGAAGGCGGAATACCTATTACTCGATAATAATTAATTAGTTACGTATAAACTGACAAATATCTTCTCTCATCACGTCTTGGTCTGCCTTTGACCAAGACAGAAGAAGTTGACCGCCCTAATCGGCCCCAGGCCGTGGACTGCTTTAATGGCTTGCCAGCCACAAACTGCGCTAATCGGCCTCACCCCGAAGACTGAATGACCAGAGATGCGCGTGGGTGTACACGTGACTTTTACTTACTGAAGGCCCCTTATTCAACCAAAGATTTATTTTGTGACAATCTTGTCCATTGTCATTATTAGGGACCGAAGAATACCTCATTCAACAAGTCAAGTGCTCCCCTTTAGAAATCTGCTAAGGACACTGCTTCTTACATTTCCTTTGTTACAACTATCCTCCCCCAACTGCTATTCGACTCAACTGCACTTGCACGTGTTGTAACAAAGACCCAACATTGCTTTGATATGCACCATTATTCTTTATACATTGCAGTTCTTATTTTCGGTATCACCTATCACTGGAGCTACTGCAACAAACATGAGATCCGTCAACATGGGTGACTCATATGCACTCACACACTTATTTCCTAGTAAACAGATCCACTACCAAAGCAGATAAACAGATCAAATCCCTCTCTCCTTCATTCGTCTCTTGTCTTGTTGTGATGGCTAGACAGTAGGTCGGCCACGGAAATCGAACACGGACTTCCCAAATGCAAGTCACAGATGAAACTGCCTAAGCCATCCTACTCGGTTATTCACATTATAGTCCATACGTTTCTCAAATGTTTATTCTTTCTTTATATCAAAAATGAAAATCCTCTCTCACTTAATTTGGCTGCTAGAGCTCTTTCAAGTGGAGACGAATACCTTCCAGAGGCACTGTTATATTTGAAGCTTAATTTAATCAATATAAAGAGCTTGAAGTCCCATTATTCTCCTCTCTTCACGTTATACTTCTATCTGCACATATATAGAATTATGCTACAAAAAAGCAAAACCAACAGAGGTAAAGAAAATGAACTACGGGGTCTAAAATAAGAATACGCTGACAAAGATTTTCCTTTCCTGCTTCCTTTTTGTTTCACCTTTGCATAATTCTGTTGTTTCTCCTCAGACATTCGTCCTAATAGCCTATTAAGGTTATAGAAAAAGTAACACAATGGGAACTCCTCTTACATTAAGAGTCTCATTTACTTTAGCATGATCAGCTTCAAAAACATTTCAGGGTTTGCATTCGCTAAACTTTCTATTCCTATTATTAAAAAAGCTATTCTTTAAACACTGTTTTGATGCGGTCACATGACGCTTTGCTCTTATATAAGTATTTTTACATATGGATTTTCCTCTACTGGTTAATCGAGATACACATTACCTTGTTCCTAATTGTCTTATGGGTGCAATGGGAATATGGGAATATAGTACACTTAAATCGTAGTCAATTTTTCAAAGAGCTGTTTGCCATGTGATGTCTTTGAGATTAATTTCATCTTCTATGGACAAGAGTTAGAAAAGGAATAAGGCTTTCCCACTTGAGAAAAGTATAGCTAATGGAAAGTTCAGAAAACAAGGAAATTCATCAGCAGACATCGAATCACGTACACGTTAGCAATTAATGTACGCGCACAGGTGCTATACAATGTCAAGCGCGACATCAACAAATGTCTGTGTCAACAAGTATACCGAATCGCTGTTTTTTTACGTCCTCCAACGTTAAGTCATATCGGACGATAAATGAAATGGGTGAAATGATGCTCAAATGAACCCGGGGTCCATGGAGCTTAGAGTTACCTGACATTCGTCTTTCAGGTTAAGGGAAAACCCGGAAAACTTCTTATCCAGGTAACTTACCCTGACTGAGATTCGAACTCTTGGGCTCTTGAACGTGAGGCAGACATGCTACCACCACGCTACCGAGGCGGGCCTGTGTGTGATGGCTTTGAAATTCAGTTGTTTTTCTAATGGACAAGAGTTGAAAAAGTATATAACGCATTCATATTTGAGAAAAGTATAGCTACTGGAAAATTCAGAAAAACAAGGAAAATAATCAGGTACAAATTATGGTCTTTAAAGAGCTCTACATTTTTTGTCTTAAGATTTTGAGTACCTCTTACTGTTTCCGAGTTATGCAAAAATCATCTAGAATGTAGGGTGCTTCTGAGAACATTCATGGAAAATTCATAATATTATCGCGAACGCATTGTTGCGGCGAGGCGGCGCGAGGGACGAGTTCAAAATTGCGGAGATAAAAGCTTGCTGAAACGGAAGGGGGGAAGGAGGCGGATTTCTGGAGAGTTCATCTTTCTTCTAACGCAGTCTTGATTGTTTGAGGACATTCCACGAATTTCCGGAATAGCGAGTAAGCTATAAAAAGAGCCGCCGCCCGCCACTGGGCGACAGTTGTTAATTGGACTTTAGTGCGCGAACAGTTGTGTGAACTTTGTATGTGGTCGATGATCTTGTAAGTTGTATTGTGTATGTGACGTAATCCTGCTACTGTAAGTGTTGACCAAAGTGTATTTCTACGGAAATAAAGAGCAATTTTTAGTGTTTGCAGCCTGAACTTTAATTTTAAGAACCCAAATGTGTCAAATATACTGTGACTTCTTGGTTTCCATAGAATCAAGTCTTTTTAGCAGAAATTAGAAACAATTTTCATTGCAGTAAACACAAGCTTTGTACAACCCTTGCTGCAGTAAAAAGCCATTGACAAACAGCAGTCTTCAGGGCCGACTCGATGCTCTGCTGCAAGTAAGCAAACGAAAGAAATCACTGCGGTACAGTTGAAATGTCTACTATCGCAAATACCATCACACAACTCAACTATATTATACAACTGACTCTTCTCGCAGACTGCTGCTACTTATGTCTCCCAGTCGTTGTTTCTAGAATGTCGTAGTTCTTTCGATAACAATCGCTACGGCATCAGAAAATTCCAGACTACTCTCTGTCTCTTTCTATCTCCGTTTCATTCTTTCTCTCTCTCGGCAAGCGTCCAGCTCTACGCGCCACTATCTCACTTCTTTCCTGCCCACGCGCACAGCTCTGGTTTTGTGGCGACTCCAACACATCAAAGCGATTGGTGACAATTTTTTTAATTTAGAGTCGCTTTAACAGCTGGATCATATCGCGATTATTTTGTATAACACAGTGTATGCAATAAATTCCTTACAATTATTTAAACAAAAGCATGAAAAGAATAAATAACACATAACTATGACAGAGGTATTCAATACCCATAAATCATAAGCATAAAGCTGTTAATCACTTTCTTTTTTGTAATTTACCTCCTCCAACCTTAAGTGATATCGGACGATAAATGGAATGTGTGAAATGATGCTCAAATGATCCCAGGGTCCATAGAGCTTAGAGTTACCCGACATTTGACCTTTAAGATAACGGAAAACCCCTGTAAAACCTTATCGAGGTAACTCACCCTGATCGAGTTTCGTACTCGGGACCACTTGAACGTGAGGCAGACACGCCACCATCTACGCTACCGAGGCGGGCAGTTCTGCATAACAATCAGTAGAGCAGTAGTATTTAGACAATCAATTTGTTGCACAATAACTTATGTATATTCCAAATTGGTATCTTAGAATTAATTTTGGTATACAAGTTTGTACTTTTGAGGAATAGCAGTGCATGTTTGAAGTTGGATAGCGTGTTCAGAATGGTGCGTAAGTATCCAGTGATGTGATGAAGCTGTCGTGAAGCGTATTCCTTGCATTCTGCGAGGAGATGGTTTACTGTGAGGTGGATGTTGCGGTGACTGGCCTTTGCTAAGGAGGTATGAGTGGGATAACATTGTATGACCAATGCGGAGACCTGCTCCTTCCTGCTAAGAGAGTTGACATGGGAAGAGCTACTGTGTCCTCTCCTTACCATATGTAGCTTTTCTCGAAACGACTTATTCCAGTTCTGTTTGAAGTTTGTATTTATAACCCTGGAGAAGTGTTTTGTAATATCCTGATAAGGCACTGTTTGCTTATCTGAGTCTGTTAAATGACTTGGTTGTTTAGCAGCTTTGTCCGCTGTGTCTACACTGCTGTGAACTTCTGTTAAGACATTTAACAAATGTAATAAGTTAGAAAATGGCTGCCACAAACAAAGTGTTGTGAATTTATTTTTGAATGACATCGTTAGGGAGAGACAACCATATTAAATGGATTCGTAGAGTCAGACAAGTTGAGTGAGATGTACCCGCAAGTCCGAAGACCCCGGACTCTTTCACCCGAGCGCGATGGAAAACTGCGGAGGTCTTTCCTTGGGGCAATACCTGGAGTCTAAAAAGCCCCTCTATCGACAACAACGTCAAGATGGTTGGAATTGGATGCGCCACTTACGCGCGTCAACCTCGCAGGGAAGACTAATGATATCCTGGTGGGGCCATCTGGTGATCTAGCACACCTTCTAGCTCTACAGGCTAGTAAGTGGGAAATTTTAGGCAACTCTCTGCCCCCTCCGGGCGGCCAAAACTGGCCGGAATTACCCGATTGTCCGCCGGTTACGGGACCACACTGCTCCCTCGAGTCCAACCCAATCCGAACCACTCTCATTCAAGAAGGGGCTCGAATCTTAGGTTTCAGGTTCCTCTAGTAATGCCAGCGGTACCACGAGTGCTAGGGGTCCTCAGTCCTCACACCACGGCAGCTGAAGGGGACGGATCCCCTCCCCTATGGGACTATAAATGCATGCCTCTAATTCCCATGCCTCAATTATTAATTACTTATTATTTTTCTGAAACTGGCAAATTTCATTTAATATTGTCACCCGGGCGTTGGAACACCCTATGGAAGCAGCTGAGAGCGGAAGACAGGGGAGGTCCGTGTTAGCTACGCCTCCCCCTCGTTCGTCTTACAGTGGTGACAGGGACGGCTGGGGAAAGAAGCATGATTGTGCGGTCTGTTTCTCTTTCACCTGTGTTCTGGAAATTACGGGATCTTTCATCTACTGGAACCTTCCTGTGGTAGCCAGAAGGCGGCGATATTCCTATAAAAAGGGGCTGCCGGGGCGAAGTGAAGTCAGTTAGTGAGTTAGTTAGTTTGTGAGGAGACAGTCGCAGTTCTTGGTGTAAGAGTTAGTCAGTGACGTGTTAATGAACGAGAAGATTGTGTAACGGAAGACTGTACGTAACTGTGTATGTGTATCGGAGTTTACGTAATTACTAGGACAAGTGAAATTGTAACGGACGAACTGGTGACTTGTAATTGTGTGCAGCACGTAATTCTGTGTAATTGGCAAGAGTTTAACTGTAAGTCGGTGGAAATAAAGAACATTGATGAGTTTGTGTAATTGGACTTTTCATTTCACGAACCCACAAAGTCACAATATTATGTGATGATGTTGCTATTTCCAAAACCACATTTTTAATTCCTGAAGCAAATTATTCCGGAAGAAGTTGGACACTGTTTTGATCGTTAATAGGATAACACAGTTTCGTCCAGTGTGGTTTTGCGACCAGTTTTAAAGCGTTTGAAATACTCTTTTGGTCCTGTGCTTTGTTTGTTTACTGGACCTGCATGAAATACGTGAATTTCACTCAAATTCCTCACGTAAGTCCGCTCAATTCGATAATTGCATATTTGTTCTTACATAGTAACTATTTGTATAATTAACGCTTTTGGTTCCTCTGCATTTAGATGTTTCATTAACACAGGTATTCCAACCTCATCACATGGCAAGGAACGTAACGATTTTTCTGGTATTGACACAGAGAGTGCGGACAAAAGTACATCGCAACGCGTTTAGAAGCCGTGTACTTAGACCACCACTTTATTGAAGCTAAAGTTTCCAACAGTTTGCTGTAAGAGCTTCAGAAAATCCAGAAGTTTAATTATTAAATTTTAAGCAAACGATATGTTAAAATTCTTAATTCTGTCTGCTCCTGCGAAAGTATTCGAGCACATTTTGTATAACAGAATATTTTGGCATGCTGAATCTTATATTTCAGAATATCAGCATGGTTTCATTACTAAACGTTCTAATGTCACAAATTTGATTAACTCCATACAGCGTGTTTCCACAGGACAAATTGACACTATGTATACTGATTTCTCTAAATACTTTAATAATGTAGACCATGGCATCCTCTTATATAAACTTTCTAATTTTGGGTTCTCTGTCCAAATTTTAAACTTAGTTTCCTTCTATCTGTCAAACAGAAAACAATATGTTAAAATTTTTCAGTCAGAATACTTTGGTTTTACTGTTAATTCCGGCGTTCCTCAAGGATCAAATTTGGGATGATTATTTTTAATACGTTGTACCAAACTGTGTCAGTAATTCCAAATGTCTTTTATATGCTGATGATCTCAAATCATATAGGAAAATTTACAATGTTTACGATATAATAAAGTTACAACAAAATCTGGATAATGTTTATAAATGGAGCTTGGAAAATAAACTTCATTTCAATATTAAAAACGTTCCCTTATTATCCTTACTAGAAAGAAGCACTACCTAAATTCCTATTACTATTTAGACAGATTTCCACTAGCTAGAGTGAATGCCATCAGAGATTTAGGTGTTACCATGACCCAAGACTTATCTTTTAGTCAACACATTGCAATTATAACCAAACAACTCTCTCAAAAATTAGGTTTTGTATTCGGAATCTCCACAGAATTAAATGATACGGAAGTTAGGTTAATTTTATACAAAAGCCTTGCCCGAAGTAACTTGGAATATGTCTCATTTGTATGCTCAACTATGTTTAAATGCTATAACAGTCACCTGGAGAAACTTCAGAAAATATTTCTGAGATGTATATACCACAAAACCCACAGCGTCTTCACTTATCAGTGCATTCCATATATGCAACTGCTAAATGAATACAAAATGATGTCAGTCTTTGTTCGTATAATAGTTGCTGATCAATTGTCCCTTTATAAACTTGTGAATGACCTGGTATGTAGTAAATAATTCTCCGTAGGGCAGGGGATCCGTCCCCTTCAGCTGCCACTGACGTTACTAGAGGAACCTCGGGCCTAACTGCCGAGGCCCCCCCCCCTGATTGGGAATTGTTCGGATTGGGTTGGACTCGAGAGGGCAGTGGTTCCCGATACACATGGGAGATCGGCTACGTCTCCGGATGGGGTTGAGAGCAGCCATATATTCCCACGTACTAGCCAGCATAGCTAGTAGAAGGTCTGCTAGATCACCAGGCGGCCCCAACGTGGTCATATCGGTAGCCTTCCCATTTTGGATTTGGCGAGCGGAAATGGGTATTCACTTCCATTCCGTCTTGAGTTTATAGGACCAGATGGGGGGCCTTGTTAGTCTCTAGGTCTTGCCCTATGGAAAGCCCCACGGAGGCTCCGGGCACCTTTTGGGACAGCTCCTTAACTCCCTGGTTGAAGGAGGCGAGGGTCTTTGGACCTACGAGATCCGGGACTAATTGGAGTAGAGCCTCTGCAGTTAACGTGTACTGAAGTATTACTTAGTAAAATGAATTTTACTACCAACATTGCGAATTTCAGAAACCGTTAATTGCTCCAGGTTAGAACACCAAAAACTCCGTCGCATAAAAATTCCCCTATTATAAGGTTATGTGCCAAGTACAATGAACTTTCTTCTAAAGTGGTACTGGAACAAAGCTTCTCATACAAGCAATTTAAGGAACACTTATATACAGGAATTAACGGAATGTGAATCTGAATTATGTAATTTATGTTTTATGTTCAACGATAACACAACTACCAATATCCTATCTTCGAGTGTAGTGTAGTGTTCAACGCCTGTTTTTACTACATACGGTACCGCTAACGATGACACTGATCATACATGAGATGAAGATGGAGCACCGGTGGAATGTGATGGCGGGGGAAACCGGAGATCCCGTAGAAAACCCACCCCAGCGCCGTGTTGTCCACCACAAATCTCACTTTGCGGTCCCCTGGGATCGAACCCGGGCCGCCTTGGTGAGAGCCAAGCGGTCTAACGACTATATACATAGTTTTAGTCTTAGTGTTTTGTATTCTTGTTTTTTACTCTTTGGATTGCACTTAAACTTGTATGTATTTCGTATTAGTTTTATGTATTACATTTTGCATTGTCTTTTGTCTTACTTTTATATTTATATTTAAACATTTTTGTAAGTTGTTATATATGTAGCTACTGTAACTGGAGCATTGCTCTGTTGTAACTCAAATAAATAAATATATAAATATATATATCATCATTTTAAGGCTCAGGCGAATTCGTCCGTGGCTGGCTTTCGGGAGGCCCGTGTTGGATTCCCTTTGCCTGCCTGCCGGACCCATGGGTTTTTCGGGGGCTTTCCCGGGCCCCTAGGCACATCGTGGTAGGTTCATTACATCCGCCGAATTTCCTGTCCCTCCATTTCATCTGCATTATCATTTCAGATCATCTCTCATCTGGTGTTCTCTTTCACGGTAGAAGTGTCGGCGGGTGTCTCGGCGGTGCTAGGCAGGATGATATGCTCTGAGGAAAACTACATCCTCCTCCGGTAGGTTGGTTGCCGGTATTAGCTCCTCTGCTGAGACCATTTCGGAACCACCAGACAGGGACCTTTGGGGCTCGGATCGGCAGCTTGGTACCATTAGGGCTCGGCTGCTTGGCTTGTTGCCGTCCTGCTGTGGGAGAGTGAGTTCGTTGTCCTTGCCTGTCGGGGAAGTCTCTATCCAAGTAAGCTGTAGGGACCATTTCAGGACTGCCAGTCAGGAACCTTTAGGTCTCTTATTTCCTGTCTGGAAGCATTAGGGCTCGGCTGCTGGGCTCGTTACCGTCCTGCTGTGGGAGAGTGAGTTCGTTGTCCTGGCCTGCCGGGGGAATTCTCTATCCAAGTAAACTGTAGGGACACTGCCCTCTGTACTGTCCTGGCTCCTTGGGGCGGCCGCGCTCCGTCTCCTTCGCCTCATCCTTCCTCCCGGGGGTGCTATCCGAGATTCGAAATCGGGACCTCTTGAACGCGAGGTAGACACGCCACCATCTACGCTACCGAGGTGGGTAAACTGTAACTCCGATGCACGATTTCACCAACAGAAGTTGACATCGACGTTAACAAACATAAGGAAACAATTGTCACAGCGCTAACACTACTGATAAATTTCTTACATTTCACCAACCTATTTTCTGAAAATGTTAACTAACGGTGTTAACGCCAAGAAACTTGTAAATATTACAGCTATAGAAGGCTGTAGATGAGTTGTCTTACTTTTTGAACGTACTGCGATGCGCTTTTGTTTTCATTTTCGTCTGCACACAGGGGAAAAATGGCCGGTGAACAAAACCTTAAACAAAGGCTATGAGACAAATTTCTCTTTGATGGAGCAAATTGTTAATTGAATTGGTGACGAAGTGTAAGGCTATCGTGGAAAATAAGAGAAGGGATGCGGTGAATGTAAAAGAGAAAGATATTCCGTGGGAAAATATTGGAAACAAATTTAATTCAAATGCATGTGTCACTACTACAACAATGAAACAGGGCTGGCTCCGTAGCTCAGTCGGTGGAGCACCTGCCTGCCGTGCTAGGGGTCCCGGATTCGATTCCCGGCGGTGGGGGTGGGTATTTTTCTCCAACCAAGATAATTGCTCATCTTCCCCAGAGTCTGGAAGTATGAATGAGAGTGCGAATGTGTGCGTGATCTAATGGTTAAAAACATAACGTTTACGGGTTAACACCTTCAACGTGTTCCAAAGGAGAACAGCCGCCGATATGACCATTGTAGTTAAAGGCGGGGTATAAAGGGAACAAATAATAATAATAAGAATGAAACAACTTAGTCAGTATTACGTAAATTTAAAACGAGGTGTGAAGAAGGATAAGTGACGAGTGACTTAAATGTTTCAAGACGGGAGGTGGACAGTGTATTATCCATAAAATCGCAAACTTATTAATACTTGAAGCAAAGGCGAGGTCGGCATATTGCTTGCGATGCGTGTTATAACCTCTCTTGTACTTCCGCAGTAACCTTCATAGCAACTTCTTTGGACAGTCTATACCTGTGTAGAAAATTTTCTTCTGATAGCTACTCAAAATCGTTTCTCCTCATGGGCCATACTCTATTACGAATGCCGTTTAGACGGTCTTAAATATAGCAAATCGACATCAACAGCTGAGTTTATGCCCGCCATCTTGACTATTTACAATTGCTAAGGACTTAATAACAGAAATTTGTCTTTTTAGTTTAACAAGAGATTTAACACGAGTGTGAAGCTAACACTAGTTGGTGAAATTCAATTGTTGTTTTAACTATTGCTAAACTGTGTTAAGTATTACGATCTAGTAGTGAAATCGGGCATGAATGTTCAGAAATGCACGTACGTATACCAGATCTGAAAGTCGAAAACACAAAGAAAGTCCTTCCAATTTAGAAAGTTGTGGTATTCTTGAGGAAGGTGATCCGTTCCCTTCAGCTACCATTGTGCGGGCACTGAGGACCCCTAGCACACGTGGTACTTCTGACGTTACTAGAGGAACCTCGGGCCGAACTGCCGAGCCCCTCCCTGATTGGGAGTTGTTCGGATTGGGTTGGACTCGAGGGGGCAGTTGTCTCCGATCCCCGTGGGAGATCGGGTTCGTCTTCGGACGGGGTTGAGGGAAGTCATATATTCCCACGTATTAGTCTAAATAGCTAGTAGAAGGTGTGCTAGGTCACCAGGAGGCCCCACCGAGGTTAATTGGTAGCCTTCCCCTTTGGGGTTGGCGCGCGTAAGTGGTATATCCACTTCCGTCCAGTCTTGAGTCCACAGGACCAGATGGGGGGCTTGTTAGGCTCTAGGCCTTGCCCTATGGAAATCCCCACGGAGGCGCTGGGTGCCCTTTTGGTAATGCTCAGTAACTCCCTGGTCATTAGAGGGGCGGTCAGTCTTCACTTTGTGTGGATTGCCCTGGTAAATACCCTCGAACTTTATATATATATTCTTGAAGATCACGTGGGATGTCCTCTTGGCTAAGACTTTGGTAACAAGGATTCCTTCATGCTCTATCAGCTATGTTTTAAGATTGTGGTCGATATTATTATATAAGCCTCACAATTAAATTTGCTTCAGAGGAACCATGAATTTGGCTTTAGAAAATCAGCTACAAATTTTTCGGATACTTATGTAGGCTGTGGCATATTCCGTATTTTAAAAGGAATCTTTTGCACAATATTCGCGTAAGTCCGACACGTCCATAAAAGTATACAGATCATGATGACGTTGTTTACATCATTGCTGAAATGAGCAAAAGAACAACATGCTTGATGGTATTTACATTTAGAACTTTTTGACATGTTTCTCCCAGCCTGTCACATACCTTCAGCCTTTTAATGCATTCGTAGGCCTAATTGTATATCTACTTTCATCTCTCACACTATACAGAACAAACACAAAACACCATGGCACAAATAATAGTGTGATCCATATAAATCTGAACCGTTTCAAACGGCCGTAACATGTATAGATGCTGGTGGAGGACACTTCCAATATTTTCTCTGAGATATAAATGGTGTAGTGTAATCTTCAGGCGCACATGTATCCTAGTGCACATCTCCAATATGTGACTCGCAGGGCTGAAAAGGTCATCGCCGCCTTAGGATGTTTGATGCCCAATGTTGGTGGTCCTAAACCTAGCACCAGGAAACTTCTTGGTAGTGTGGTACATTCCATTCTTCTGTATGATGCACCAGCTTGGAAGTCTTGTCTTAATAAGGCTATCTATCGAACGTGGCTCGAGCGCGTACAAAGGAAGGCTGCACTGCGTATCTGTGTTGCATATAGGACTACCTCCACCAGGGCTCTGCAGGTTGTCGCTGGGATTATACCAAGGCATCTATCTCCTGGTGAAGGAACGCACCTATGCACATGGAAATGGTTCGCAGCAGCACAGGCACTTTGGTTCGGGAAATTATCATTCGACGCTGGCAGGCGGAGTGGACCCAGGAAACCAAGTTGTTGATTCCCGAGATCCCACCCTGGCTGTATCCCAAGCATGGCGAAGTTGGGTATTATCTCACTCAATTCATGACCTGCCATGGCCGACTCCAATCTTACTTGAACCGTATGGGGCTCCATGCCACCGACCTCTGCTCGTACTGTGCACAAACGGACACCCCGGAGCATACGATTTTAGATTGCCCTCAGTGGCTTGACATCCGTTATCGCTGTTACGCCCAACTTGGTCAGGTTGTAACTTTGAACACTATTGTTTCACTTCTGCTGGAGTCCAGGAAGAACTGGCATGTTATATCTGCAATGATTACCTCCATCCTCAATGCAAAGGAGCAGGACGAAGGAGCTTACTCTTCTAACACAGCATGACCTTCTACTTTTCAGGGCCTTAGGTGCTACATACCTTCCATTGGTACATTAGTACGTCGAACATCTTTCGCCTTTCTTCTTCAACTAATTCCTATTAGTGGTTCCAGGAAGAAGTCTCTTTTGGCTCGCAGGGGTTTTTAGTTCATAAGTATCCAGCTCGCCAAAATCGGCGTCTTTTATGATTTTTCCCCTGCCTAAAAAACCAAAAGACGTGGCTCGTGCTTATGTGCTGCAGTGATACAGTACAATAGTTAGTTTGCTCAAACGAATGTCTTAACGTTTTCTTTCTTTCTATCAGATTTATACTCACTAGCAAGAAGCAAGGATAGCTGTCAGACACTAAAGTAACACGTGACCACTATTTCTGCTACATCGAATAGCTGTGTGTTTGCGGGAATGCTGTCCAATAAACGCACGTGACATAGTGGCGCATTGCTTTGAGACTGTTCCTCTGATTAGCAGTTTTTGCTTGGGATTGTGCTACGGCCAAACGGAGCACAGAAGCCCCGCTTCTTGCTGTAGTGTTTTCAGTGCCACCTGCAGTAGTTACAGTAAACTACTACCGCTAGAAGTGCTCTTGCAGGTATTTGCTTGCAGGCGGGAGTCAGGAATGTATGTTGGTACTACTGTCTTTTGTTATTTATAATTCAAATTATTGACTTACACAAAACAATTGTGCAGTTCAGGTTATACTGTTATGGTTGATGGTATCAGCACATATTTTGCGTGCACGAACATGAATTCGGTGAGCAGATCAATCAGTTACCCTTCCTCTAGAAGTACTCTGGAGGAAAAAGTGCAAATCAAGCTGTAGGGTAGGCTAACTCCAGAACTAATTATAAGGCAGTGTGCAAAACGAGGGAGAAATAATTCCTACATGAGGCATTTTAACCCCAAAGTATATGAGCATAGCTGAGTATATGGATGCCAAGAAAGAAATGCTCTGTTCTGCTTTCCATAACTGCTCTTGGGAAACAATATTGCTTAAAACACAACGGGAGTGACAGATTTAGGTCACCTAAATGTGCTTAGTAGTAAGCTTAAACAAAATTTAAAGCATTTAAATATTGTACTAGATTCAAGTGCTTTAGGAAATATAAACATTGTGACACAGTTAAGCCTTATATTTAGATTACGTCCTCCAAAGTTAAGCCGTGCATAACAGAAGACCAGACTGAAACATAAGCAGCATGCAGGCACATATTTAGAAGTCAATTTCCGGGGGGGGGGGGGTGGGGTTGTCCAAAAAAATCTACGTTGAATTAATAGCTTTTAATAAATAATTAATCAGGGATGTGTTTTATCATGTTCGTAACAAATAAAAACACACGTGATATGTTATATTCACATGACTTTCTCCACCCAAGCTTCTACAAATTGTTCTTCTCTTGTTTCTATGGATAAAGTCGGTAGAAGGTCCTTGCACATTGCACATTTTTGTTGTTGTTCTTCTACCTGGAATAAAGTGATATAAGCAGTAATCAGATATTTAAAAAGTCCGCCTCATTGCGTAGATGGTAGCATGTCTGCCTCACGTTCAAGAGGTCCCGAGTTCGAATCTCGGTCAGGGTGAGTTACCCGGATAAGGGTTTTTTCGGGGTTTTCATTATCCTGAAAAACGGACGTCGGATAACTCTAAGGTCTATGGACCCTGGGCTTATTTGAGTATCATTTCACCCATTTCATTCACCGTCCGATATGACTTGACGTTGGAGGACGTAAATTAAAAAAAAAAAATGTTTTAAAAGCGAACCACTGATTGATGCATTTGAGGTATTAGTTCTTCTTTAAAGAAAAAAGGAATAGGAACTTAGAAGTTAAAAGTTACATACCTTTAGGTACCGTAAATGTCTGGGAATTCTAATCTACAAATTGTACTACATCGGAAATGGTTAACTTTGCAATACATTATTTTAACTGACATTATTTGTGTATTCTAAGGAGTTCTACAGCTGTTGTGCAGTAACTTTCGTTTATCTCTTAAATAACCTATTTTTGCCTGACAGTGAATAGGGACGTTAAGATGAGAAAATTGAATAAACTTTTTCGATTTATTTTAAACTAAGTTTTATTTCAACTATGTATTAAAAGTTTGAAATGATAATTCACTTGGGGGGTCCGGAGCCCCTGGATCCCCCTAATTACGTCACTGCCAGCAAGTTGAAAGAAATACAGGCATGTGCTATCGCGTATAATTGACTGCATTATGTTGGCAATGGAGAAGAGCATTGCCTCTAATATGGAGGATTTTAACACCAGAGTCGTTGACAAGATCTGCAATAGAAACGAGAACCGCATGGACTTTATACTTCGACAATAAGGACACTGGGAGGTTATTGTTACCCAGACAAGGCTAATTTTTACCAATATTAAAATTTCAATATATAGAAAACAAAACATTATCAGAAATTGAAATTCGGTATGTTTACGGTATAAGGATGTGTGCATTTAACTACTTTATAATTTTTTAAATTACGTTTACATCGGTCCATGCAAAAGGGGCATAAATCACATCGTGTGTCATGAAAAAATATTGCACCCCTATACTTTAGGTGCACTTTACTTGTAGGAATTTAAAGCTACATGCACCAAGTTTTATCCTAAATAGCCTAAGATACACTTTTATAATATCGACTAAATAAAAATCTCATATAGTTTATACTATTCACATGAAAAATTAATTAGTTTTGAGTAAAAAGAAAGATAATATTTTCAAGGAGTGAATATATGATTTCATCCATTTTATAAACCACATGAATATAAATGTTAGTCAAATGTGTTCAAGGAACATAGAAAAATAACCACTACAAATTCTGTGTCAATATCTTTTATAGTTTGTGAGAAACATGCACCTAAAGTATGAAAATTCAAGGTTTCGGGAAATCAGGATCAAAGATTAAGCACCAATCTCAGGAAGTGGGCGTACCATTACGCCGTTATCTTTAAATTGACGAATTAAGGGATTTTAATACCAGCTGACAACCTTTGTTATATATCATTTTAAAGCTGAAGAAGTATATAATTTATTAACATTGAAGCTCATATTGCATATATGGACATTTTAAGTAAACATGGCCATCTGCAATTCAACCTATGTTAATAACCAAGCAGGTCGTATAGATGATGCAACAAATGCTTAGGTTTATTGAAATCCCAAATTGTGTCGTAGGACCAATCAGAATTAAGTATTACGGTAACTTAGTAACCAAAACAGAAAAAAAGATCTAATGATTTTATTCTTAAATTTTTCCTTCTGGCTTTGACTCTTGAAGAGGGTAGACGCGTTTTCGGTAAAACACTTCTTGAAGATATTGGAGTTCATCATTTTTGAACGTTTAGTAAACGTTTAAAATATACATCGAATAGGCAACTATACGATAAATAATTTAAGTAAACAACCGTTGCATCATTTATAAATAAAGGGAGAACATTAAAATATAGTAAAGGGCTATACAAGTCAGTGGAAAAAGTCGCATGTATAGAAGAAAATGATGTCAAGAAATATAATTCAAAGGATAGCAAAATGCTATTAATTATTTTATTCCATAGTTGCCCAAATGTGAAATCCCTTTTGTATCGATACCACGCCTGAGAAGTTTTACATCTCATCGCTCGCCGCAGCTGCCTGAAAGAGGATTTATAGACATGTTCGAAAACTTCATCTTCACGGCTTTTAGACGAAAGGTTTATCGCTTCTACATCAAGGTAATGTTTGGCTTCTACATGCGTCGCCACACTGAGGGAGCGCGAAACTTTTGCGCGTGTGGGGCGTAGACCTCACGAAGGGGCTAATCCAACTTCAGACATGTCACCGCATCGAGTGATATAAATCCAACCCACAAGGAGAGGAACCGCTCCAACATTAAAAACAAAAATGGATTTTTTTAAACCTATCGACCCCCCCCCCCCCAGTGCCCTTAAGTAAGACCATGAATATCTTTTAACAGGTAGCTTTGCAGCGCACTCCTAATTTTATCCAGCAGCCGCCAATGGTAATCTGCCAATTGTGTATTATATTCTCCCAAAGTTGCACATGCGTGCTATTATTGTTTCAAAAGTTATGGCATATTGAAATGGTTCAGGTTTATTTGGATCGCACTATAAAATCAACTGAGAATAGCTGGAAAACATGACTTCACTGAACTCACTCAGAAAAGAGAGTATCTCAGAAAGAAAATAACTCTCTTAGCACAGAAGATGCCACTAAATGTCATATCGGATCGTTACTTATGGCCCACCCTATAGTTAAGATCCCCGTTACTTTTGTAGTTAGGTTTTGACCACACTCACCTCATCTTGGTTCTCATCCAACTTGGAGTAGGAGGCACAGTCTTCGCAAACTTTCTGCTGGCATTCGAAGCATATTCTAAAGAAATCTTCCGGCTTGAAACTTTTCAGACGCACTCGACATGTTCCTGTGCGACACGGTGGCTTCACTGCATCCGAATTCCTGAAAACATTAAAATGAAATACTATAGAGAGAAAAAGACACCTCCTCAAGCTTTGCACTGCATTTGAGACTTCATCGCGGTTTGAAGTCCACTGAAAAAGGATAGGCATCTGCGTATGTATACACAATAAAACTTAATTCCAATTGTTGAATAAACATTAGGCTCGAATAAAAAAATTTCGGAATTTTTATTTCTCAAAAGTGGTTCTATAAATTTTTATTAAACTAACCTGGAATTCTCATATATCTTAATTTCCACTATAGCCATTTCTAGAGTTAAAAAGCTGTATGCATTACTACAGAAGAAATCACAGCTTTGTCTTAAGTGCTCATTATTGATCTACAAATTTCTTATACGCCCCATAATTTCTTACGCTGCTCCTGTATGGGGTGTACATTCATCGACTTCAGGTTATACAAAACAAATTTCTCCGCAGTATTACAAAGGCTGCATGGTTCATTAGAAATGATCAACTCCATCAGGAACTTGGTATTCTTCCCATACAACTGTACTTCAAATTGATAGCAAAGACATTTTTCGTTAGATTATCCGAAGTACCAGGCACTGTAACCTATGATATTGGACAATGAAAATTTGAAAGGACCAGATTGAAAATAAAACTACCTCAAGGCATCCTGTTCACTGATTCAGAAGATACCAACTTTTCTCACTAATTCAAAGTTTATCCTCTATTTTTCTCATGACACCACTGATCATAATCTAGCTTCGCATATCTAACCTCGCTTTTCAATTATTACCCATCTTATTTAATGCTATCGTATGTGTTATTTATCCTGTTATATACTTTCTCTTTTATTATCTTTCATTTAAATGTGTTCTTAATTATTTTTTGTTTGTTTATATTATAAATCTATCACCTATTGTATATGTTAGAAATGGCCACGCCGTGGCTCAGTGGTTAGCCCGCTTGGCTCTTACCAAGGCGGCTGGGGTTCGATCCCAGGCGACCGAAAAGTGAGATTTGTGGTGGACAACATGGCGTTGTGGCGGGTTTTCTCCGGGACCTTCGGTTCCCCCCGTCATCTCATTCCACTGGTGCTCCAGCTTCATCTCATGCATCCTCAGTGTCACCGCCTGCGGTGCCGTATGTAGTACAAGCGGGCGTTAAACACTAAACATTTTATATGTTAGAGGACAGAAGTTCCTCATTTGTTAATTTGTGTGTAGTACGTATGTAATTTATCAATGGCCTGATGAGCCTTTATTTATTTATTTATTTGTAATTTACGTCCTTCAACCTCAAGTCATAACGGACGATGAATGGAATGGCTGAGATGATGCTCTAACGAGTCCGGGGTGCATAGAGCTTAGAGTTACGCAATATTTGTCGTTAAGGATAAGGGAAAACCCCGGGAAAAACCTTATCAAGGTAACTCACCCTGACCGAAATTCTAACTCGGGACCTCCTGAACGTGAGGCAGACACGGTACCATCTACGCTACCGAGGCGTGCGGCTTGTATAGCAATACTGCTGATCAGCCAAATAATAAATTTAAAAAATTTATGCATTATATAATTTTTAAAAATAACTTATTTCATTCCAACCGTGTGTAGACCAAGGTTTAGAAAGGTAGAGCCAGACCAAGGATTTCAAATCCCGGCTTTGTTTGGGGTGGATTACGGTAGGGAGGGAATTTGGCTCTGCGGCAAACATGAGGGGCATTCCCGGGAGGAAGACTGGGGCAAGAGGAGACCAAGGATGCCGGTCTGAGGAGTCACGACAGTGCAGAGGGAAGGGCCCTTACCCTGGACCGGTTGGAAACTCCCCCAGTAGGCCAGCAGAACGGTAATCAGGAAGGAAGAAGTGCTTACCATGCAGCGCCACCGACTTTCTACACCGAAAGAGACCACCAGATGAGAGATGAAATGTAAAAGCAGGAAATTTGAGAGATATATTTAATCTACCCAGAATTCGCATAGCAAACCGGAAACAAACCCGTAAAAGCCCATGGGTCAGGTAGGCCCACCACAGGAATCGAACCTGGACCTCCCAAATGAGGGTCATAGACGAAACCTCCTGAGACATCCCACTCGGTAAATCCCGGCTATGGTATTGGATTTGTCAGTCTATCTTTCCAAATTCAATATTACTCATATTGACCCTTACATTTTGAGCAAAAGTGTTTCATTCTGTGTGAATTTCATGTAACTGTGGAACTACAAAAGTTTAATAACGCTTCTCCCAGTGTTCGATACCCTTTGGCAGCGTCTCCAATATTTCTATCTTTCATGAATATGCTCCCGGCTGTTGCAGGACCAAACCTTTTCCCTCAGGGTATACGTAGATGGATGTGGGATTGAACCAGGCCACTTACGTTAACTCATTACATTTAATGGACGCTAATAAATGAGTTATTTTATGTAAGCTGTTGACTATTTCGGTATACATAGTTTCTCAAGCTTAGCATCAGAAACGATAACTATTGAAGTATTATATCTGATAACTTCTGATGCATCAGTAAATTTAGAGATCAAACTGTTTCCATAATAACAATGACAAAGATAAGTTCATATGAGTCACTAAATGCTAATCGTAGATTCCGTTAAGGTGATTACCAAGTATGTGACAACCTGAAAGCGATCATTAGATGCTGCGGACTGCCGATAATCGATCAGAGTAAAACACTTTTGTAAGACTTAAGAAAAAAGCACTAACTTTAGTAGTTCCACCTAAATCATGACTATTCCAGAAAGGCTTTCACCAATTTCATCGAAATGTCTAATTGCCTCAGATATTGTCACTAGTAACTAATTGTTATATCTCAACTGTGACTGGCCTAGGCACTGATTATTTCTCCTGGCATAATTGCCACTCGTGTGTCATTGTTTAGGTGCCCAAACGTGACGCTCAGATGCAAGAGTCCGTCTGGCTGACTAAAGCTCAACTTTTTTGCAGCTCCATCCTTGACGTTGCCACCTTCTATTCAATTAACTACAGAACAGAGGGGTAACTAGACCAGCTCGCAGCGGGTTAACATACGTGTAAGAGGAAATTGTGTCCTGATATGGTGCATTTCCTTTCGCTAAATTCGTATGGCAATAACTTCAGCCCAATCACACTTAGAAAACACATTCAGTTAAGCTTTGTCTAGACACTTAGCGTGCTAATTAACTTTTTTAAACTTAATATGTGTTTGTTATTTTGCATTTGTTATGGAACACTAATAATTCGACAGATAATTTTAATGTTTTATATGATGATAAGGAACATGTAACCCCTTACATTCAAATAACATTACCTATATCTATTCTTAAACCAAATATCTTCAAAACACTCATAGTTCTATCGTGTGATTTGAAATAAAGAATTTAACATTTGAAGAAAGTAACAGCATTTTAAAATTCAAACCAATAACAAAGAATATCCCGGAATATCACAGAAATAAATATTCACAATTGTGTGCTTTAAGGAGATTTGTATTTCTTTCTGTTGTAAGATGTAGCTATGCCAGTTATGTTAAAGTACGAGGGCTGTTCAATAAAGATCAATCACGTTTTTTAACAATGTACCTTTACTCATACTCTTAATTTTGATTGTCATTCTCAAAATAGTCTCCCCTGAGTGTGATGCACTTATCCCAGCGTTTCTGACAGTCTTCAAAGACATGCTGGAAATCATTTTTGAGATATCCTTCAAACTCGCCTCCGCAGCCTTCACCACTGCTTCTGATGATGGATAATGCCTACCATGAAGGCGTTTCTTCAAGATAGTGAATAGAAAAAAGTCACCTGGGGCTAAATCCGGACTATAGGGAGGGTGAGGGATGCAGTTCACGTTGATTTTTGCAAGATATTCAGCAACAACATTGGCAATATACGGACACGCATTATCGTGGTGCAGCATCCAGCCTGCCTCAGGAAAATGTGGTCTCTTGCGCCTGATATGGACTTGCAATATTTTCAGGACATCTCTGTACTATTATCCAGTTACTGATGTGTGTGCTGGTACAACATGCTGATAAAACATTCCATGAATATCAAAGAAGGATATGACCATAACTTTCCCGTCAGAAGCAGCCACTTTTGCTTTTTTGGGGGTTGGTGATGAAGGAGATTTCCACACTGAGCTTTGCTGTTTTCTCTCAGGACCAAAATGATGTAGCCAAGTTTCATCAGCAGTGATTACGTTTGAAAGAAACTGCTGATCTTCCTCTAACATCAACTTTAACTGCATGTTACCTCCATTGCAGTGGTAGGCGATACTGAACATGTCTGAACTTGCCTGGTTCTCACAGGCGGGTACCAGGTACCGGGTACAAACAATAAAACTACTACGGCTTGTTTGTTTCACATTAAGTTAACAGAATATAATAATATTGAATTTTAGTGCGCAAAATTATATCCGTAAAAATTATGATCCTTCTTTATTGAAAAGCCCTCGTAATTCAGAATGAAGGGGCTTCAAGCTTTATTCCCGGAATGTGCAAAATTTGGTTTAATCTGACATGAAATTATTCTAAACATATGGTATTCTAATCAAAATTATTATCGACATTTTTGGAAGGAACAAAATGTTTCAAAAATTACCCAAATATGTTTATTCCTCAGTGGTGGAATTTTGTTGAGAATGTACCTTCCTGCTACACATTGGAGTTACCATGGAATTTAAACTACTATTCATTTTGGAATTACGCAGTTTACGTAGCACGTACACGCGGACGTTTTTCTAAAAATGGTTTTGCTTTTCTTTCAGAGAGTCCCCTATCGTGTACTTCTAGTAAAATCTTGCTATCAGTTTTTCGGTGGAATGCAATACTTTCTTTACCTACAATATACCTCGAACAGAAATGATAAGGATCTAGCAATTATATTTCTGCAGTCAAGTGGTAAAACCTGTCTAAAATGGATCCCATATATGCCAGAAAACCGGAAAGACGAAAATTAAGTTTCGGAACGGGGCTATTTCCCATGTAAAGTTATAATCTAACCCAGAAAACTGCTGTTTGAGTACATAACCTGATTAAAATGAATTAATTTATATGTAATGGCTTACAACGTACGTAATGCCACCCAATTATCGGAAGGTACGATTAACTGACAGCTGAGTGGGGTACAGGAGGCATTTAGCCCACGCCTATCCATTTATCTCATGTCACTAACTGAGGGAATGGTTAGGAAGTGTCACTGGTCTCTGGCCACCTTTTTCCCCTCGCCCTGACATCTGGAACAGTCGGGATACTTTATGTAACCTAGAACCTTCTAGATAGGTCAGTTGGTCTTATATAAGCGACGTGCCGGGCTGGAGGAGAGTTGAGTTCTTGGCGAGCAGCCGTGAGGGGTGCCATGCTAGCGAACGGACTGTAAGACTAAGTACGTGTATCAGAGGAGTTGTCCGTAATTTTTAGTGTGGAGTGGACCTGTGACAGACGAACTGGTGAATTGTAATTGTGTGCGCTACGTAATTCTATGTAATCGGCAAGTGTTCCAACTGTAATTCGGTGGAAATAAAGAACATTTTAAGTGTCTGCAATTGGACTTTTAATTTCACGAACCCACAAACTCACAGTATATCAAAAATTGCAATATTTCTGATAGCTACTGTACTTGCACCGAAGTTCCATGAACCATAAAGACAAAAGGGAAAAGGGAAAAGAAACCATAAGCTCTTATCAACTCTCTTCCAACACACATGCTAAGAGTACAACTGTTTTTTTTTTGTTTTTTTTCAATTTCATTGTTACAAGTGACGAAGTAGGAGTGGAAGAAAACTGTGAACTTTGGTGATTTTTAAAAAACATTTCTGTGTGTACAGAAGTTCTGTAAAATGAGTTCTAAACATAAGAGATTTATGATTGGAGGAGAACATTTTGGTTGTTGAAGAACACGAAAAGAAGAAACGTCCAGCTAAAGAATTAACTGTGTTGGAAATAATCATTTCTTCCACACTAGCCGTGTGTAAGCTAAGACTAAGCCTCCTCCAAACCTTAGCCCAAACACGGCTAGTGTGGAAGAAATGATTATTTCCATCAATTTACCTGAATAGCATAGTGGTTTAACTATGAAGCCTGGGACTTGTACTTACAGTATAGTAAGTCGCCACAAAAGGTGCATGTCTCATAGCAAATGAGAACCCCTAGTGGTCTACCGGGGAAACGTATGAGTCAGTTGGAGAATTTAATGTCATGTCCGCACGTTGGCCATAGTAGCTCAGTGGTTAGAGGAACTGCACGGAGAGTGGGAGATCCGTGGTTCAAATCCCGGCTATAGTATTCAATTTTTCAGTCTGGCTCTGATCACCCAGTAAACTGTATTTTTTAAAGTGGCGAGAACGTCGAACTATTAGACTTTGAAAAAATAGAAATTAAATACGAGATTTAAAAAGAAACAGCAGGGCATCTACAGATGTATGACGGGCTAAATCGTGCTGGTTCAAGTGGTTTGTTGGTGCGCGCGCTAAAGGAATTTCCATTTCTGGATCATTGTTACAGACTAAAGCTTTAGAGACAACAAGAATGCCTCGAGAATTTCAAACATGGTCATAGCATTGTTTTAAATGAGTGGTGAATCAAATGATGTTGATATGCTCACAGTTCCAGATTGGAACTACCTCACGGCTTTGGATTGTTTAACCCGTTCCAGCTCCAAATTGGTCTGCCCATCTTTTCTTCGGTCTTCCCTGGTTGCTTCTTCCTATAGGTTTATAGTTTAAGGCTATTTTTGGTATTCTGTTATTATTCATCCTCTGAACATGTTCTTTCCATTGATTTCTATTTCTTTCAATAGTATGGTTTATTTCTTCTACGTTTAATTCTGTCCTAATAACCTGACTACGTTGTTTTATTTATCAATTTTGGTATATCCAGCTATTGCTCTTATGAATTTCATTTCTGATGACTGTATTCTCGTATTATTCCTTTTTGTTAGTGTAAGTGTTTTTGATCCACAGATCAGAGTTCGTATTGCCATTGTTTTTTATAATTTTATTATAGAGTCCTTTCTTGCTTTACTTTTTAATGTTCCTCTTATTGTGCCTGTTATATAGTTAAATTGATTTATTTTCTCTATTATATCAGCTTCCCCTTGGTACGAGACATTACATCCTAAATACCTAAAGTGTGATGTCTGCCCAATTATTGCTATCTAGCACTGCTTTTGATCTTACTAGATTAATTACTTTAAATGCCATGGCTTTGGATTTATTTGCTGATATTTTCATTCCATATTCTGTAGCAATTTTATCTAGACTATACAGAATTTTCTGCAGGTCATCTTCATTTGTGTCCATTATTATTTGATCATCTGCATACAACATAGTTATCAATTTAGCTCCTGATACATTAATGCCTCCATTGACTTTATTCGACCAAATCCTTACTATTTCGTAATTATTTATTACTGTAAACCTGTGCGACTATTTCGTTATTTCTTTGAATTCAAACACCAGAAGACGGAAAAATCGTGTGATATGGTATTAGGTACACACACAGAGCCTAGGGCGATATTTATCTGCAACGAGCACAGTTTTCTCCACTGCTTCTCTGTGAATCAGGATCTTCCGTTTCTCTTTAGAGCAATAAAGATAATTGTTTCGATGAAACTTCCACGGCTTTCCATTCTTGTAAATCAGTAATCCCCTTGTTCCTTGGAGGTTTCTTCAATACATTTCTTATACTGAGTCACCAAGGATCGCATTGGAACAGGTTTCACTTGTTGTGTAGCAGGATTCCTCCGTTGTTGCTGGTTTCGATGCCCCAAATTTGCGGCAAAATATATATAGCATGATTTGTGCTGGTATCTCGTTTCCTGCCCGCCTCGGTAGCGTGGTGGTAGTATGTCTAACTCACGTTCAAGAGGTCCCGAGTTCGAATCTTGGTCAGGGTGAGTTACCTGGATAAGTTATTTTCCGGAGTTTTCCCTTATACTGAAAGACGAATGTCGGGTTACTCTAAGCTCTATGAACCCCGGGCTCTTTTGAGCATCATTTCACGCATTCCATTCATCGTACGATGTGTCTTAACGTTGGAGGACGTAAATTACAAAAAAAAAGAAAATTATCTCGTTTCCTACTTCGTGGATCTTACATTCGTCGAAAATATATGATTTGATAAAGAAGATGTTCCCTGAAGTTATCAGGAAAATCCTTCATTATGCCTCGGATAGCCTTTAATATTCTTCTGTTATATTCTTACTTAAGGAGCAATGAAAACTAAGTTACAAGGGTGGTAACGAGTGAAGAAATCATTAATATTTTGAATTTGAATTTCTATAAGAAATAAATCTTTTGTCTATTTCTTTTAACGCCAAATCCATTAGAATTTTCATCACACAACTTTGTACTGCGATCAGAATCAATCAAATAGTTCAAATTGAACTAACACTTAGATATTTTCAAGCAATTTAAAAGACCTCTTTGGCGTTCCAGAGAGAAAGAATTTTCTTTCGGTTTTTACACTAATATTATTTTCCGTCGTTATTGTCGCTAACCATATATTACTTTTATATGATTGGCCGATTTACTACTACGTCACTGCATTACGTAATACAGTTATTACTACGGCCAATCAGAAAATTACATATATTTTTACAAAATTTTGTTTGTTTTTCGTTTCTAAATTTATAAAATTTTTAAACTTTTTAAATATAAATTAGAACAACTTTTACAGTTGAAAATGACACAATGTTAAACTTTCTCAATAATGTTTATTCTAATTCTACAGATGTATACAGTACAGTTTCGGATGTGAAAATCTTCTATGAACCTCTATGTCCGAAAGTTTTCTTTTACGTATTTGTGTTCCAATCAAGTTCGTTAGCAGGATATTTTAAATAATTATATAAAGAAAGAAAACTGTTAACATAAGAAGTCAGAAAAGTAACATTTCATTAGCGATGGGTCAATACGAATTTTTCTGGATACGAGGGGGGACCCAAAAGAAACCGGACTCCGAGGGCGCTGCCACTCGTAGATGTAGTGCAGGGTTCTCACGATAGATGGTGTTAGTGGAGGCCTTAATGAAACAGCTGTGCATACGGCGGCAGTGTAGAGCTGAACGTGCAAGTGTGGTATTATGTTTATCTGACTTGGCGGGTTACCTCTGCGAAGTCGTAATGGCAACTGTAAAAGAACAAAGCGCGTTTGTGTGTGTAATTCTGTTTCCTGCTTAAAAACACTGCAACGGAGACACACCAAATGATTCAGGAAGCTTTCCAGGAGGACGCTATGAGCCGCTCACAGCTTTTCGAGTGGGTTGGGCGGTTTAACCGAGGTGAGATGTGTGTTGAAGACCAAGCTCATTCTGGACGCCCTTCAACATCGCGAAATGAGGAGAACATTGAAAAGGTCCGCCAGAAGATCAACGAGGATCGTCGCCAAACGATGGACCAAATTTCAGCAGCAACAGGAATCATTCGCAGCTCGTGCCAGCGGATTTTGAGGGAGGATTTGCACATGAGACGTGTTGCTGCTAAATTTGTTCCACGCCTTCACACACAGGAGTACAAAACCGTCCGCATGAAGGTGTGTCAGGACTTGAAAACAGAAATTACACGTGATCCAAACTTCTTGAACAAAGTCATTACAGCGGATGAGAGTTGGTGTTACGGGTATGACCGAGAAACCAAAGAAGCTTCAAGCCAGTGGAGGACTCCCAACTCTCCCAGACCAAAAAAAAAGCAAAACAAGCGAGGTCAAATTTGAAGACGATGATCATTGTCTTTTTTGATGTTCGTGGAATTGTGCGCATCGGGAATTCGTACCCCCTGGCCAGACTGTTAACCGGCACCTTTACTTGGATGTTTTAAGGCGTCTGTGAGAGGATGTGAGGAGGAAACGCCCGGAACTTTTTCGATCAGGTGACTGGTTTCTGCAGCACGATAACGCTCCAACACACATGGCCTTATGAGTGATCCACTATGTGGCATCCCAGAGGTGGTCTGTC
The DNA here is from genome assembly GCA_030765055.1 of Mantis religiosa. Lineage (NCBI taxonomy): Eukaryota > Metazoa > Arthropoda > Insecta > Mantodea > Mantidae > Mantis > Mantis religiosa. Next base: position 37,180 of record JAUKNK010001401.1, on the reverse strand, counting down.
GTTCCCCACGCTCCGTATTCGCCGGACCTAGCCCCGTGCGACTTTTCCCTATTTCTACGAATGAAAAAACGCTAAAAGGGGAGTGTTATGACGTTGTGGAGGCAGTACAAACAGCTTCGCAAAGGGCACTGGACAGTAACCAACTTGAAGAGTTCCAAACATGCTTCCAACCTTGGGAAAAGAGACTTGACTAGTGCATCACATGTAATGGGGGGTATTTTGAAGGTGTAAAAAGGTTCATCAATAAAGTTTTTACGACAACAAAGCGGTTTCTTTTGGGTCCTCCATCATACTTCATACCGGTACACGATATTTTTCACGATATCCAACAGTTCCATACCCGGTAACGTCATTTCTACTTGTAGTTTAAATACAGAGTGGCCACGCCGTGGCTCAGTGGTTAGACCGCTTGGTTCTCACCAAGGCGGCCCGGGATCGATCCCAGGCAACCGCAAAGTGAGATTTGTGGTGGACAGCACGGCGTTGGGGCGGATTTTCTCCAGGTCCTCCGGTTTCCCCCACTATCTCATTCCACCGGTGCTCCATCTTCATCTCATGTATCATCAGTGTCACCGCCTGCAGTGCCGTATGTAGTAAAAGCGGGCGTTAAAAACAACACACATTTCAATACAGAGTAGAATGTTAGGTGGACTGTGTAATGCGAATAAAATAAATTAGGTGTACATATACAATGAGACAAAATTTAAGACCATCGTTGTGCAATTTGTTAAACTCTAAATTAGACATTTAAAAGCAAACCGAGTTTCTGAAACAGTCCACTTTTCACTGTTTCGGGGTCAAGTCAACTTCTTTTTCTGTCACATATGAGTCGTGCTGTGCTAAATAGTCTTTCAGAGAAACCTGTTGCAGGTGGAATGCACAGATATTTAGCGCCAATTTGTTTTTTGCTTTGGTAATTTTGAATTTGTTTTCCAGAATCCAAAACACTAGAAAGAGATATTGAGAGATCCTCTTTGAGATATGCAGTGATCTCTTCTTGGTAACTGATAACTGACAGTTAATTTGAAAACCGAATATTTTCTAACATAATGTTATTGATGACATTTTCTCGGATTTTGCAATGTTGTATTTGCGGAAATAATATTTTGCAATTTTAATATACGAAGTTGTTCTGAAATGTTTCCGACCTCAATATAAAAATGGCAGCAATCGTAAATAAAGGTTAGTGAGTTTCCTTGTTCATTTGTTGAAAGTTACTTAACAAAGTTTCAGCCATTTCGGACACAGTCAGTTGTTATGTAGGGAACAGGAGACAGGACAGGGTACTTAATATTTGTGCATCTATATTTCACATTTGAACATTTACAAATTGTGTTCTGGTAATGTAAATGTGTTTATTATTGCATAATTACCTGAAAATATAAATTAAAAAGACACTCGCAACAAATGGGAGTAGCTATCACGTCATAAACAAAATTAGTACATTTTCCCCGTTTTGCCCCATAGGTGGGGCAGTAAGGGGTATTATTTATTTGACCAATTTTTAGGCCTACCTTCCCATTTTATTTCGCTTTGTGGCAGAGCAAGACGCCTTCTTACAGGTCTTTTATTCATTGTTTCTTGTTTCGCATTCAATAGCGCTTTATTATAAGGGGATGTTGTCAGTATTGTGCTTTTCGCCCCTGTTTTTCCAAACTCTCTTGTTTTTCTAGTCTACCTTTGGAATAGATGTGAAATTTTCGGAACTGGAATTCCGGAAACTACTGCAGCTTAGCATCACAATGTTTTTTCTCCCCATAGGTGACCCAGAGACAACGGGCATCTCAGAAGTTGAAGGATTAACATCATCAGGAACTCCAGAAGAAAGCTCAGTATCCGTCGTTTTGGTCGTCAGGAAATCAGCATCATCAAACATATTGATGTTCACAGACCATATTCCTGTTTTTCGAAGCCTATTGACTGCCGTACTCATTGTTGAGGCTCGCCTATAACTGACACTAAACAATGATGCAACCTGAAACAGTTTCACGACATCTAGCGGCTGCAGCCTTTGAGAACATTTTTAAGAACATAATCAGCATTATCTCTTTTCTTCTTAACGTAGCGTTCAAGGGCTTTTGGAGGCACATGAAATTCTCTAGCTGCCCTTTTGTACCCCATTGAACCATCAAGTACAGCATTCACAGCCCTCTCCATTGAGACTAAAGACCACTCCTGCCTCTGTGACTTCTTTACGTAATTACGCACTATTCCAAAATCACATGAAACATGAGTAGTCCATCATTTGAATAACACACAAAGAGTTTTACAACCAGAGGCATAATGGGGTAGTACTCTACTATGCCCCACCCATATTACCCCGTAAACACAAGCTTAGGTTAATGTTAGTCAATGGTTCGATATTCAATGGTAACTTAGAGGAAAACATGGATTCAGAAGTAAATTAAGTAGTGTGACTTTGTGGGTTCATAAAATTAAAAAATTTCAATTACACCACTCAAACTGTTCTTTATTTCCACCTTATTCCAATATCATAATTACAATTTCCTAATGTACACAATTAAAACTAAACCAGTTCGTCTTTCCACGTATACTCGGCGCACCTCACTTACCGCTGCCCGGCTCACTCAGCTCAACTAACTGTCGCCTCCGGTATTGATCGCGGCCGGAAGTTTCCCGAGACTCCTTTTATGGAGGGGGAAACATTCTCGAGGCCTCACGCTCCTTCGAGCGGTAGGAGTAGGGGTAAACGAAGTCTTCCCTCCCTCCGCCGGCCGTCGTTTATTGATCGGCATCGTAGGCTGCCGCTTACGTAACAGTATTATATTCCATAGTAATTATTGTTTATTATTTAAATATAGATATGATGTACTTACATGCCTTGAAAGAGATCAAGAATCGTGCTAAAACTGCTTCAAACTGCATCCAACACACAACTCGCACGTAACTGATTCTGTTATGGTAGCCAATTGAAGTATACTAGTAGCTGTGATTGAGATGACGTAAATTTGACAGATTCCGGTACATTGTATCACCTACTAGAGAGAAAACGAGTATACCCCGTTCTGCCTCACTACCCCGATATACCCCACGTTCCCCTAATAGTCGTTTGAGAGAGTTGACGTGAGTGTTTTTATGAAAATGGACAAAACCGAGTATCGAGCTGGCATTAAGTACTGATTGCCCAGGAAAAGAGGGTAAGCTAGAGGAATGTGCAAAGTAATCACTTCCGCTGGCTGCTCAGTGTTTATGCTCGCCTTCTGAGAATGGCAAGGAGGGAAAGATCGTTTAAAATACACAAGTGTTGTCACATAGCTCACCTATGCTGCAACAAACATTAAATCTGGCAGCATGGGTGACATGCACACTCATACACTCATTTCCCAGTAAACAGATCCGTTACCGGGGCAGACAAACACTTCAAGCTCTTCTCCCCTTCATATCCCTCTAGCTTTCTTGTCGTGGACATACAGTATTTGATTATAAAAGGCAATACGCCTACGCAAATCAAGGTTGAGTTGGATTCTGTGTATTCTTTTTTTTTAATTAACGTCCTCGAACGTTAAGCCATATCGAACGATGAATGGAATGGGTGAAATGATGCTCAAATTAGCCCAGGATCCATAGAGCTTACAGTTACCCGACATTCGCCTTTCAGGATAAGGGAAAACCTCGGAAAAACCTTATCGAAGTAACTGACCCTGACCGAGATTCGATATCGGGACCTCTTGAACGTGAGGCAGCCACACTACCCAGGCGGGCTTCTGTGTATGGGGACTCTCCACCATCACATACCAAAGTGAAATTTTGGGCAGTTAAATTTAAGCGTGGCCTTAAGAGCTTGGGAGACCATAGCCATTCAGGAGGTCCAAAAACTGCAACTGCCGACAAAAACATCACCAAAGTTCACCAAATGGTGCTAGATGACCGCCGAATTAAAGTGAGGGAGATATCAGAGGCTATGAGGATGTCAAAAGAACGTGCTTGTCACATATTAAATAAACATTTAGACATGAGAAGACTGTCCGCACGTTGGGTGCCGCGGTTGCTCACGTTGGACCAAAAACGTGTTCGAATGAACATTTCCAACGCTCGTTGGCGCAGTTCAGGTGCAATAAATCCGAGTGTGGGCGCCGATTAATTACTGTAAATGAAACTTGGATACGCCATTATACAGCCCGTCTCGGTAGCGTAGATGGTGGCGTGTCTGCCTAACGTTCAAGATGTCCTTACTTCGACCTCGGTCAGGGTGAGTTACCTGGATAAGGTTTTATTAGGGCTTTTCCTTTATCCTTCAAGACGAATTTCGGGTAACTTAAAGCTCCATGGACATTGGACTCATGTGAGCATCATTTCACCCAATTCATTCACCGTCCGATATGACTTATCGTTGGAGGACGAAAATCACAAAAATAAAATACACCCTTATACACCCGAAACAAAATTACAGTCCAAAACAGTGGATTGTAAAAGGGAAACCGGCAACAAGAAAGCAAAAGCTGTTTTTCTTTTCGGCTGGGAAAGTGATAGCGACTGTTTTTGTGATAGTCAAGGATTTATTTTAATCGATTATCTTCAAAAAGTAAAAATTCATTAAAATCATTACAGGAGCATACTATGCATTATTACCTGACAACTTGAAGGTCGAACTTGCAGAAAAATCGGCCACACTTGCAGGAAAAGAGAATTCTGTTACGCCAAGACACTGTCCACACCTCAGCGGTAACAATGGCGGAAATCCACGAATTACGGTTTGAACTGCTTGACCAACCGTATTACTCACCACATCTAGCCCCAAGCGAATTCTTTCTGTTCCCTCATATGAAAGCTGCGCTCGGAGGACAGAGATTTTCGTCAAATGAAGAGGCAATCACCTTCGTGAACAATTATTTTGCAGAGAAAAACGCTGAGTACTATTTGGACGGCTTACAGAGATGAGAGCATCGATGGGAGAAGAGCGTAGAGTTACAAGGAGTCTATGTTGAGAAACGCCGAGTACTATTTGAACGGGTTACAGAGATGGGAGAAGTGAGTAGAGTTACAAGGAGACTATGTTGACAAAACGCCGAGTACTATTTGGACGGGTTACAGAGATGGGAGAAGTGAGTAGAGTTACAAGGAGACTATGTTGAAAAACGCCGAGTACTATTTGGACGGGTTACACAGATGGGAGCATCGCTGGGAGAAGTGTGTAGAGTTACAAGGAAACTATGTTGAAAAGCGCTGAGTGATATTTGCAAGGGTTACAGAGATGGGAGCACCGCTGGGAGAAGTGATTAGAGTTACAAGGAAACTATGTTGAAAAGCGCCGAGTACTATTTGGACGGGTTACACAGATGGGAGTATCGCTGGCATAAGTGTGTAGAGTTACAAGGAGTCTATGTTGAAAAACGCCGAGTACTATTTGGACGGGTTACAGAGATGGGAGAAGTGAGTAGAGTTACGAGGAGACTATGTTAAAAAACGCCGAGTACTATTTGGACGGGTTACACAGATCGGAGTATCTCTGGGAGAAGTGTGTAGAGTTACAAGGAAACTATGTTGAAAGGCGCTGAGTACTATTTGCAAGGGTTACAGAGATGGGAGCACCGCTGGGAGAAGTGATTAGAGTTACAAGGAAACTATGTTGAAAAGCGCCGAGTACTATTTGGACGGGTTACAGAGATGGGAGCATCGCTGGGAGAAGTGATTAGCGTTACAAGGAAACTATGTTGAAAAGCGCCGAGTACTATTTGGACGGGTTACACAGATGGGAGTATCGCTGGAAGAAGTGTGTAGAGTTACAAGGAAACTATGTTGAAAAGCGTTGAGTACTATTTGCAAGGGTTACAGAGATGGGAGCACCACTGGGAGAAGTGATTACAGCTACAAGGAAACTATGTTGAAAAACGCCGAGTACTATTTGGATGGGTTACAGAGATGGGAGCATCGCTGGGAGAAGTGATTAGAGTTACAAGGAAACTATGTTGAAAAGCGCTGAGTACTATTTGGACGGGTTACAGAGATAGGAGCGTGGCTGGGAGAAGTGTGTAGATTTACAAGGAGACTATGTTGAAAAACGCCGAGTACTATTTGGACGGCTTACAGAGATGGGAGCATCCCTGGCAGAAGTGTGTAGAGTTACAAGAAGGCTATGTTGATAAACGCCGAGTACTATTTGGACGGGTAACCGAGATGGAAGCATGGCTGAGAGAAGTGTATATTGTTACAAGGAGCCTATGCTGAAAAACGCCGAGTACTATTTGGACGGGTTACAGAGGTGGGAGCATCGCTAGGAGAAGTGTGTAAAGTTACAAGGAGACTATGTTGAAAAACGCCGAGTACTATTTGGATGGGTTACAGAGATAGGAGCATGGCTGGGAGAAGTGTATAGTGTTACAAGGAGACTATGTTGAAAAACGCCGAGTGCTATTTGGACGGGTTACAGAGATGGGGGCATCACTGGGGGAAGTGAGACGAGTTACAGGGAGACTATGTTGAAAGAAGCCGAGTAATATTTGGACGGGTTACAGAGATGGCAGCATCGCTGGGAGAAGTATGTAGAGTTACAGGGAGACTATGTTGAAAAAAGCCGAGTACTATTTGGACGGGTTACAGAGATGGGAGCATTTCTGGTAAAAGTGTGTAGAGTTACACGGAGACTATGTTGAAAAACGTCGATTACTATTTGGACGGGTTACAGAGATAGGAGCATCGCTGGGAGAAGTGAGTAGAGTTACAAGGAGACTATGTTGAAAAAAACCGAGTACTATTTGGACGGGTTACAGAGATGGGGGCATCCCTGGGAGAAGTGAGTAGAGTTACACGGAGACTATGCTGAAAAAAGCCGAGTGCTATATGGACCGGTTACAGAGATGGTGGCATCGTTGGGAGAAGTGTGTAGAGTTACAAGGAGACTATGATGAAAACATCTGCAAAAGTATCTTGTATCTTTATTAGGTCGGATAACTTTTAGACCACCCTCGTAAAATAATAATTGTAGAACCACCACCGAAATATTACAAAATAGCGAGCGAATCATCTTAAGTATCGTCCGATGTCAACACAAGCAAGTATTGAAGAGCAATGTTATACGAAAGACTGTTCTCTATGGTCAAACAACGTAAGGATTTCACAAAGCGTTTAAATGGGGACTATTATTTCTTGGCATGCATTAAGGATTTCTGAACTAAGTTGAAAAATGTAGCTTTTGTGTCATGAAGTAACTTACAGGAGCAAAACGTGGTACAAGGGTTTAAAGCTTAATCCACTTTAATTGTCAACTCGGCCATTCCGACCGACCCAGCTCCTTCCACCGTCAAAGGGAACTTATTATAGAAGCTTTCTAGATGATTAGACAGAGAATGCGTGAGGTAATTGAAATTAATTAATTCGACATTAAAAAGCTAACCGAGCCAAGCAGGTAATATCGAGTTTGCTGTTTTTCGGAGTACGTGTGCTGAATTCTTGGAAAAATAACACCTCGTTCCTCCGGCCATGCTGCCTTGCTTTAATTACTCCAACATATTGTACGTACATATCAAACAGATTAAAACTGCTAAGCTAGAGGTATGCTGGACAGATATTTTCTCTGAAATTTATTTATTTAGCACGAATAAATCTAACTGCTTGCCTCAAGCCAAATGAAAACACAGAATTTAGTAAAATCGTTTAGATAACAGTTGCGGCCAAGTTATAATCGAAAATTCAGCAATAAAGAAAGAGCTATGCAAATATAACCTAGAAATGTCAACCAAGTGTTTAGAAAGAATGTGTGAAGCACTAGTTGAATCCAAAATGTTGTATGCAGGGGAGGCACAGAGGTAAACAAAGCGGTGGACCAAAACTACAGAAGGTTTTGTAAAGGGGTCCTAGGCTTACCAAGATCAACAACTAGGGAAGTAGCTTTAGTAGAATTAGGAAAGACAAGAAGAAATGAAATAATAATGGAAGGAACAATAAAAGTTTGGAATAGGTGTTTGGCCAAAAAAGAAGGGGAAATTATGAAATTATGCATGAGAGAGCAAAAATGATTAGTGAACTCAAATAGTTGGTGGGCAGAGATAGGAGGAATTATGGAAAAAATAGGAATGGGAGATACATGTAGATTAGAGGAAAGGAATACAAGCGATTTAGATTAGTAAATTGCATAATAGAAGATATAGAAAGACAGGAAATATGGGGAAGTCTAAAAATATGATATCATTACAATTTTACAAGCAAATAAAAAGAAATTGTGGACGAGAAGAATATGTAGATTACTGCAATAGGCAAGAGAGAGAAGGTTTAGCACGGATGAGAACAGGGACAATATTTCTAATAGGGATAAATGGTAGGGTAAAGGGAATTTGTGAATTGTGTGGGGGAAAACAAAGCGTAGAACACTATGTAACAGAATTCTAGGAGGTCGCAATGTGGAGCAAAAATTTGGGAAGGAAAATGGGAGAAAGTAGACAAGAGGATAGTAACTATAAAATTGTTAACGGGCAGGCAGGAAAAGAAGGTAAGAAGTATTGGCGACTTCTTGCAAAAAGTAAAAGAAAAATGGGCCAGAAACGTAAAGAATATAAGAAAGGAAGATAGGAGGGAGGAAGGTGACTAATTAAGTAAAAAGAAAGCATGGACGTTAAGAGCTACCTGGCAGAGCAGACGACCAGGGTGTCATGTAAACCAAGGTAGAAACAAGGTAAAGACAAATAAATGTAACGAAAAGTTGCGCAGGTAGCGCTCAACCTCGTTTTTGAAATCATCGTCGGTCTGGGAATGTGTTGCACTCAGGTGTGACTTTAACTCAGGTAACAGATGATAATCACTAGGTGCTAAGTCTGGACTGTAGTGGGGATGGGTGAGAATGTCCCATCCGAATGTCTTCGGTGAGCATTTTGGGGCCTACCTTGCACACACCTTGCGATGATGCAAATGTTCGGTCAAAAGCTTGTCAATCGTTGTCTCACTCACTTCAGGGATAAGTTGGCACAGCTTGCGAACTGCCACACGCCGAGCTTTAAGCATTTCTTGCTCCACTTTTGCAACGGTTTTGCCAGAAACCGATGTCCGACCAGAACGCTGTTCGTAATGTACGTTTGTACGTCTGTCTTTGAACTCTCTGACCCACTTTCACACGTTTTGACGTCCATAAACTATAAGCCATAGTCTTCGCATAACTGATGATGAATTTCAATGGGGGTGGTGCCCTTGGCACTCAAAAAAACGGATCGCTGCATGAGACTCGCACTTGGCGGCGGAAGTGATAGGAAGCTCCCTCGCAAACGGCTGCCCAGCCAAGACTAATGGTTGCAAGAGATTCGCTGTGGTGCGGACTAGAAGGTGTGAAGCCAAGCTACACATCAGTGTTGTCGGATCTCGCGTAATAGCGTTCCTCACGGTCCCAGCGCCTTGGTGACCTTATTTTAAGGACATGCATCGTATTTCATTATGTTTGAAAGAAGTGTTTTGTTTGAGAATCAGCCATTGTGTTTTAAAATTAAATATTAGTTTTATGTCTTTCTTACAAAAAGTTACTTATCTGGTTCTTACCCTAGACCCTTCATATAAAAATGCACGTGTACTGTTAGCCATTTGTGAGATACCCCGCATTGTTGCTTCTCTAATGCTTACACTTTCCACAGACTTATAGTCGTTATTCTTTCATTTTTCTCTCCTTTGTTTTCTCGCAGTCATGCAAAGAGAATGGAATTTCAAAGGCATGAACAAGAAATACGTTGTGTTTACTTTTATTAATATAAATAAAAACAATAAACGTTTGAAATAATATTTTGAACAAGCGTCAGTTGAGGACGTACTATGAGTGCAACACGTCTAACGCTGATAAGCGTTAAGCAAGAGTAAACAGGATAAAGAGTAAAGTAAGCGTCCTTAAACAAGAGTATATCTGTAACATGTGATAGCTGCCTTGTTATTTAGTTATAGCAGTTATCTTTCAAGTGAAAACCTCTTTACGCGCAGTTTAGGGCTTTTTGTGCGTAGTGAAATAAACTGAGCCATCACGCTGGAATATGTGACATTCATTCGGGTGAAGTCGGCTCGAGTCGGCTGAATTCGAACTAACCCCCTACACTCATTCCTTATTTCAGTCTTATGTTGTCCATACCGCTATACACCGTAGATTTTCTCTCGCACTCAACAGCGTATCAACTACACGCATCCAGGTATGCTTTAACATACGAGATATGTCCAGAAACTATGTCCTGTTTGGTAATAAAATTAAATTGTGTACAGATACAGAAATATTATTTATTGCGCAAAATTCTGCAACTCTTAAGCTACTTTTCCACATAACTGGCGAAATGTTGCAGGCTTTTGTCATAGCGAGTCACCTTTTTCATAGAGGTTTGGCACGTATGAAATATTTTCTTTAAGCTCTTCGTCATGTTGGAGTGTTCACAGCCAAGGAAAGATTTGAGATGCAAAAACAGATGAAAGTCGCTAGGAGAAAGTCAGTGCTGTACGGGGGTGGTCAAACACGTCCCAGCCAAATCCCTGCAGGATGGTTTTCGTCACATTTGCAGTGTGTTGTCGTACGTTGTCGTGAAGAAACACAACAACTTTTGACATCGTAAATTTGGCGATAAATATCAATTGGTTTCACTTTCCTAGCATTCAGAAAAGGAATGACAAATCTGACTTCACAAGCAGCGGGATTTTCAACCAACACCGACATTGTAAACAAACACAACAAAGCGTACGTAGCTGACAGCGATCTCACAATGGTGCACGTTTCTTCTCCTTGATACAGAGCGTCTACCGCGCATGTGTGGTACTGCGATCACAGCGCTGCAGCGGAGATTAATTTAAACAGAAATTACTTTCTGGACGCCCCTTGTAATTCAAATACTATGAAAAGTTCAGAAACCCTACAGGAGTTTCATTAAAAAAATAATTGCCTTAGGGCCGTTCTTACAAAAACGTCTCTCAAGTGCCGATAACCGATCCGGTCGGATAACCTTCTGTCATTTAACAAGCTGAATTCCTCTTTAAACAATAATAATAGTCAAAAGGAACAGATAAAATCACCGAAGTTCGGTATTTGAATAATTAAAATCACAATAACGAAAAATAAAACGAATGTGCTAATTGGAAACAAAAGTGTTGTTTCATTTAACAACTGGTTAATTTTATTGACAATTTCTCTTTATTGTGAGTAGTAAAACGTAATACATCAATAAATTAAAAGTAATTACACGTAAATAATAAAATTATCACGTATTAAAATTATGTTCTGCGTTTATTTTCATTTACAACTTATAGGTTATGTTTTTCCACAAACTGAAAAACCGACCGAGGGTCAAAAGATTTGATATATACATTTGATTTTTATAGAAAAAATATGTAGGTATAAATTACTTAGTTTGGAAAATAAACATTTAAAAACAAAACATCGGACAAAAACAAAGAAAAAAATATTTGAATTGAATTGAAAATGCATTAATATCAGTATCGTCGCTAATACATTATTTACGATAGCGCGGCGTGCAGCGATAAGGAACAGATAGTGTCGGGCGGAGGTAAAGAGCTTGACTAAGCAGATAAACATAGAGTGGGGATAAAACGCATTCCAAAACAGGTAAGTTTTGCAGAAATATCTAATAATAGGAGTGGGGTATATATAGTGAACCTGAGACTCGCCAGCGGATAGTTGTAAACGGAGTTGTAACGAGAGTTGTTGTAAACTGAACTGAGTATCGTGCAACGGTAAACGTTGCTTTGCCCGCCTCGGTAGTATAAATGACAGCGTGTCTGCCTCACGTTCAAGAGGTCCCGAGTTCGAATCTCGGTCAGGGTGAGTTACCTGGATAAGGTTTTTTCCGGGGTTTCCCCTTATCCTTCAATACGAATTTCGGGTAACTGTATACTCCATGGACCCTGGACTCATTTGAGCATCATTTCACACAGTTCATTCATCGTCCGACATGACTTAATATTGGAGTACGTAAATTATAAAAACGAACACTGTTTGTTTTGTGGTCAACGACCTTGGAACATTGTAATTGTGTACGTGACGTAATTCTGCTACTGTATGTGTATTTCTACGAAAATAAAGAAACTTCTGAATTTCTGAAACTTGGAATTTTAATTCTAAGAACCCACAAAATCACAGTATCAATTGTGACAAAATATTTGAAATGAATAGGACATGTAATAAAATATGTATGAAAATATGTACGAACGTGTAATAAAATATGGAGTAATGAGTATATGTACGGATGTGTAATAGCATGTGTGAAATGTATACGTAACCAAACATTTCCAAATATTCAAAAAAATATGCAAATAATGAAATGAATATCATATAATTACGTTATATATGTATGCACTTGTATCTCTATTAAAAATAAAAATGCAATGAAATATGTGTATCAGAAAGAAAAAAAATATGAAATATGATTATGAAATAGCATATATTTTAATATAAAAATAAAATACATGTAAAACAGTGTATTATGTGTTTTGATTTTGCTTCCTTGATACATCCTTTATGTATAACCCTCTTCGCACGGTCGCAAGTTCGTGGTCATTCAGTTGTTTCAGAGTATTTTCATTTGTGAGTACACTTAGCTTAAGGCATGAAATGTTTAGCTCCAACTGGCCTGTTTGCGCAAGAATGAGTGTCAGCATTACATTTTTAAATGTAAAATAATTTATAATGTATACTTTTTAAGTTTTCACTTCTGTCGTGTGTTCCTAAGCACACACAATTTTTTCATATGGTTACTGTTGTTATTGACAAATAGCCATGGAACCTTACTGCATCCAGCAAGGGGTAAAATTAGTGAAAATTTCTTATCACATAAAATAAGACCTGAAGCTTTCCTGGCAACGAATACGCTCACTTTCTTCTCGGGCAGCAAGCCAAGGGAAAAGACGATTGGATATCAACGTTTCGGGAGTGTGCATCTCTCCCATTAGCAGGATATTTATATAATGTTATAACCACAACTGAATCACTGGATAAAACACGACTATAAAAAAAGACAAAACACGATCAAAATTCGCATTACTGAACAAAAGACTATTCAGTAAATTAAATGCAAATACCCTGACCCAAGGAGCTTTGTCTATCTCTGATCCCAGCCACTTAAAACAAGAATTACAGCACCTAAGACTCACTTTCCGTCAAAACGGCTAATCCGAATATGACGTTGAAGCCTCGATGATCAAAGCTAGGAAAGGGAAACCTGTAATACAGCAAACGTCAGATAAGCCTACCGCTACAGCCTGCATCCAGTTTACCGGCAATCAATCCGGCAGAATCAGCAGAATTCTCGCCAAATACATCATGGCTATCCACAAGACACCTCCGAAGATTAAAAATCTGTTGAGACCAGTGAGAGACAAACTGGACTTCCAAGTTCCGGGAGTGTACCGTATTTCCTGTGAACGTGGGAAACCGTATATAGGATAAACCGGAAGGACCATCGCTACTAGAATAATCGAACATGAACGGAGCATTCGTTTAATGCAACCTGAGAAGTGCGGGCTGGCAGCGCATTGTTTTGATAACGACCATAGAGCCAATTTTCGGGAAACGAACATCTTGGAAAAATGCAACACTTACTTGGAGCGGAGGATTAAGGAAGCTTTGGCGATTTCCTCTGAAAAGAGCACGCTTAGTCCTGATGCTAGATTTCAGTTCATCTCCTAGTGGAAACCGGCCTTAAAAAATAAATCCGTCGAATTAAGAAGCAATGCACTTTCAATACAGCTTGATAATCTAGTTAAGTTGTTACGTTTCTTTGATACAATGTTCTATACTCACGCCATTTACTGACCTGGCATTTATTTTACTGAAAACAGTCTTTTGTTCAGTAATGTGAATTTTGATAGTGTTTTGTCATTGTTTGTAGCTGTGATATATTCAGTACTTAATTTGTGGTATAACGTTTTATGAATATCCTGATGATGGGAGGGATGTACACTACCGAAACGTTGATATCTAATCATCTTTTCACCTGGCTGTCTGCCCGAGAAGAAAGTGAGCATTTATGAGCACAATTGTGATTTATTTCAGTGGGATTACTTCTAATTGGGATATGTTAAATCTGGAGTTTATGCCAACAAGTCAGAAACAGTAAATGATCTTTTAACATCACGCGTGCTATTCGTGAAGTTGGAGCTAATTTACGTTCTTCCGTCAATGAAAATTGGGTCAACCGTCTATGCGCATCCCAACCAAGTCGCGCCGGTCACTTAACTTATGTTCTCTTCCAAACGTAATGACATTAACCCTCCGTTACACTCGCTGCGGAATGCGAGCCCGCAGTTTTAATTTTCCGTCAATAATTAATTAGAAAATCAAGGTCTCCGCTAGCGGCATTTTCTGCCTTCCTCCCTAAACTTATCGAATCACTTCCAATAATTAGACACAGTCATTTCTGTCTCAAGTTAGTCCATGTGCGTGTACAGGGTGTATATAAATGAATACTAGGCTTTTAACTCTTTATAATATTTATTACATTAAACTTACAGTTATAAACTATATGTCAAATGAAAAACAACTCAATCAGTTTTGTTTGTTGGCACCAGTGCGCATGTGCGTGCAATGTTTCCGCCACAATCCGCTAGACAGCAGTAGTAGCCACTAGTAAACAGAAAACGTTTTGTTTTCTGCAGTTTGCAAATATCGAATCTGTAGTTACTGTGCAATGTGCGTTCCGCATTAAGTTCGGCTGTGATCCTCCTAGTGATAACAACATTCGTAGATGGTATCATCAGTTTGAAGATACCGGCTGTCTTTGTAAAGGGAAGAGCACGGGACGACCAAGAGTAAATGAAGAGACTGTTGAGCGAATGAGAGGGTCATTCACTGGTAGCCCAAGGAAATCAGTCCGGAAGGCTAGTCGTGAATCACAAGTTCCTGTGTCGACTGTTTGGAAAGTTGTAAGAAAACGCTTACGGCTACGTCCTTACCGTTGACAGTTATTACAGCCTCAAGAGCCAACAGACCACGGATTACGTGCCAACTTTGCAAACGAAATTTTGTTTCATGACGATTACGATTTTATGGATCGTGTTGTCTTCAGTGATGAATCGGCCTTTCACCTTAGTGGACATGTTAACACTCATAATGTGCTGGGGCTCAGAAAATCCACACGAGATGGTACAAATGCAACGATATTCCTCTAAAGTGTATGTTTTAGTGCCATATCACGGCGAAAAGCTTATGGGCCTTTCTTTTTTGGTGAGCCTACTGTAACTGGCACTTCTTACCTTGATACACTACAGTAATGGCTCTTCCCACAGTTGGAAAAAAATGAACCACAGAACTTCATGTTCCAGCAAGATGTTACGCTACCTCACTGGCATAACGAAGGACGCGATTGGTTGAACGTTACTGTACTCGAGCGCTGGATAGGCCGCAAGGGCCCCAATGACAGAGCTTGCTATGCATGGCCTCCACGTTCTCCTCATCTAACGCCATGCGATTTTTACCTTTGGGGCTTCATCAAGGACCGGGTGTACGTGCCTCCGCTAACAGCTGACCTCCCTGAATTAATAAACCCGATTGAATCAGCTGTACTGCTACAATTACTGAATACACACTTATCAAAGTTTGGGAAGAACTCGGCTATAGACTTAATATGTGCCGTGTTACCAAGGGTAGTCACATTGAAAATTTATAAGGTTCTTGGTAAAACTCTTTGAGCTGCTTTTTCATTTGACATATTATTTATAATTTTAAGTTGAATGTAGTAAAATTTATAGAGAGTTAAAACCCCGATATTCATTTATATACACCCTCTATTCTTCTGAGTCACTTCCATAATCTACTCTTTCAATTCTGTTACCATATTAGGCTGGTGAGGAAGCTTTCTCCCTTGTAATATTACATAGTATAAATCATAGGCTCTAAAGAGCTTTTATTTACTTATTTAGAAAATTAATTTATCGTAAATGAAGGTCACTGAGCTAAATACTTCTAGAAGTATTAAGAAGTGCGTCTGGGATACATTGCGTTTCGTGGAGTTGTTTGAAATGACAGTAATTCCTTTTATCTTGTGACTAAACTTTCAAAGCAACTTTATTGCAATGGGCAGTTCATCATCTATTTTTTAATACACAAAAGAAAGTGTATGTTTTTTTAAGGAACACTTTTGATAAAAAGCCTTAACATGAAACAAACATTCAAGATTGTGAAAAACAACACGCTATATATTTGTTGATCAATGTGTGCATCGATCTTGGGGGAACAGTGTGAGATGCAACACTATTATGTATTTCAAATGGGAAGAGTTCTCACCTGTAGCGAATCACATACGCTAGGGCCTTCACCGTTGCCACTTCGTTATCTCCACTCTTTTTATATCTCCCTCTCTCTCGCACACTTAAAAGTTCGTGCCACTGGGCATAAGGGAACGCAAACTGAATTCTCCAAAGTTTTATAATAATGCAGTTGGTGCAATCACAATTGCATCATGAATATACGTACATGACGAGAATGTTTTAAATATTTATTTTAAAGTTAATTATAGTTTATGAATTACTTCTTTTTCTAATCCAACGAAAACACCATCGGTACATCCGTATACTTGTGAATGTTACTTACGGTAAGAGTTAATTCGTCATTGTCATTGTCTTCATCGTCTGACTACTGCAAATTTATGATGATAGGTTCCAATGTCCCATTGTGTGCTATTTCTTTCCAAAAGTCACCTTCTTGTAGTTTATCTGATGGCTCACACAGTTTTCCCAGTCTTGTTGTGTTCCTTGTCAATTTCTTCATGAATAAGTCTTTCAACGTCAGACAGTTTAAAAATATTATTTCTGTTTGCAACATAGTTTGTGCCCACATTAACTCCATTGGATTGTTCTAGCATTTATAAGGGTTGGGGGGAGGCGGATGGTGTCTCATTGATCCAGCTGATACACTTTTTCATGGAAGAGTAACTTATTAATGCTGCTTTGAAGCCTAGAGTAAATAGTGATTACGAACCATTCATAAACAAAGATATAATGTGATCTGACACGTTCTATCAGACTAGCAAGAAGTGTATCGTTTTCTCTCATCGAATTTAACAAACACCTTGGCTTATTCAAAGTACATATTTCTTTTACCATGCCATGTCAAATGTTTACGTTTCAGTTCTGAGTAATTTCAAATATACGTTCACGCATATGTGCCAACCAATAATGATAATCAGTACAGTACTTACGTCACAATGCATTGCTACAATATAATGGTATCTACTTTATTTATTTGTATTAGGAAAACTATTTGAGCTAAAAATATGGGGTGTTACGGTTATTTGAAATATCTTAATCTCTACTTCCTCATGGATCAGTTTTTGCAAAATATGAATTTTTTTCTTAGCGTGAATAGCATTGTGACTTTGTGGTTTCGTAGAGTTAAAAGGCCGAGCTGCAGAAATTAAAAATCTCCTTTATTTTCGTAGAAATACTCTTATAGATTACAGCAGCATTATGTTACATACACCATCAGTCTACCAAGGTCGAGACTGTTCTCTCATTTCACAACACTTTCACACTCTGTTTATAACTGTCCTGCTGGCGTGTCACAATCCCTTATACATCTCATTCATGATTACCATAATGTTCTCTACAAACACTAGATGTTTCTGGAATCAACAAGGCATCTAATGACGTAATCCGAATATTCTATCACCTTCCAGAAGTGAGAAACGCTATCTCGGCCGGCACGTCACTTATCTCAAGCGCTATATTTATCTGCTTATGCAAGCTCGTTATCTACGTGAAACCTATCCGTCTGTTGTATATTTAGGCCGAAATCTAATGCCCGTTACCGCGACAGTATTTATTAGAGATTGATTAATTTGGCGCTTGTCGCACACCACATAGGGGGGAATGCAATACAACAACACCGCAGAACTCCGATTGGTTGCTCACCTAGTAACGCTCAATGACAAACATCATCCTATTTGAAACACATAATAGTGACTCTGAAGTGTCGTTTGATGCTGGTGGTGGTGCGTGTGACGTCACTCGCTCTCTTGCTACTGTCCTTCTTATGCAGGTTAAGACTGGTGATTGCTCTCTTGGCAGTTAGCCTGCAGATAGTTTGATGTGTATGCACCTGAGAGCATAGTGGCCGTGCCGTGGCTGAGTAGTTAGACCGCTTGGGTCTCACCAAGGCGGCCTGGGTTCCATCCCAGGCGACCGCATAATGAGATTTGTGGTGGAAAACACGGCGCTGGGGCGGGTTTTCTCCGGGACCTCCGGTTTCCCCCGCCATCTCATTCCACCGGTGTTCCATCTTCATCTCATGTATCGTCAGTGTCATCGCCTGCGGTGCGGTATGTAGTAAAAGCGGGCGTTAAACGCTACACATTTCACATTTGAGAGCATAGTGTGGAGTGGCCCGCACTAAACATTGTAATGAATAAGGTAACGTTTCTGTTTAATGTATCTCTAAATTAATACAGTTAACATTTACGTCATTGCTAAATATTTTGTGGAATTACGTTAAATATCCCAATCTTTACTGCTAAAGATGTGTTAACATCTGAACTGTTTCCCCCGGGCCGACCTTGCCAACTGCTAGAAATCCCAAATCCATCCATGGCCAGGTCATGACAATATTCGAGGCAGATGCAACTTTTGTGACAAGAAGAATAGCAGACCAGCAAGGTTTTCTACCAAGCTGTGCACCAAATTTGTGTGCATGGAACATGTTCCAGCATTTCTGTGCAGTGAGAACAGCAACCACCATGAATAATTTGCTTAAATTGACAGTGTGAATCTTTAGTATGACAAAATAAATTTTCTAAACAATTCTTCAACAGATAAATGCTTTAATATGTATTCATAAAAACAATTAAAGTTGTATGATCGTTGATGTCAGGGACCACAGTAAACGCCTTAGTGGTTTAAGAGTAAATTATGACTTAAAAATATTTTCGCCAGTGATGCTCAAATGTATCATAATTGCGAATTCCCTGCATTTTGTGCAAATATATTTCGAAATCATAACATTAAAATTGTATATCAAAGTTAGAAAAATTAATGCGGACTCTCGGTCCGGGCGGGTTTAATGGCAAAAAGATAGCGCGTGTAGCAGAGGGTTACTTATGTTCAAAATAAAGAATTGATAAACCTCTATCATTTATAGGACGAGTTTTTAAGTTCAAATACCCTTTAGTTATCTTGCAATGCAGTGAGAAATAATCCTGATTCGCCAAAGAGTGACGTTTATATCAACAAACTGTTGATTGTATACAGAGCGTTTGTTGCCTTGAATATGGACATTCCAGGCTTCGTTTTGGGTATAAAGAAAGCAAATTTAGGTAATCCTTGAGGATTGTTTGAAGGAAATGTAGATAAATAGTTTAATGTTCAGACCCAAAGATTTAAAACAAATTCCCTATCACAAGAAATGCCTTATTTGGCTTATTTCTTGCTATCCTTGATTTTTAAATAGATTCGAATCATTCTTATAAGTATCGAGTAGGGTGACACTGAGACCCCATTTCGGAAGGTCCATCTTTAAATCCAGTTGCCAAGGAAAGTACTGGATTGGATAGTTATATAGAGTCAACAAGAAAAATTCAACGCCATGGCTGGGATTTGAACCAAGGATCTCCTGGTTTCCGACCAGTCGCTCTTACCCATTTAGCTACCATGGCCAACGTGCCGTCTTGACATTAACTTCTCCAATTGACTCATATGTTTCCCCGGTAAGCCACTCGTATCCGTAACCATCTCGTATCTGAGATACACAGTTTGTGGCGACTTACTATCGCAAGTACTTGAGTCCCAGGCTTCATCATTTAACTTTATTATTTTAGTTAATTGATGGAAATTAAACATTTCTTCACACTAGCCATATATAGGCTATGGTTTTAGAGTTAACATGAAAAATTCATAAAAATGTCAAGACGGCACGTTGGCCATAGTAGGTCAATGGCTAAGAGCAGCTGGACGGAATCCTGGAGATCCGTGGTTCTAATCCCGGCCATGGCATTGAATATTTCATCTTGACTCTGTATAACTAAAACCTTAGCCTATACACGACTAGTGAGAAGAAATGTTTAATTTCCATCAAGTAACTTAAGTAATAAGAGTTAAATGATGAAGCCTGGGACTCAAGTACTTACAATAGAAAGTAGCTACAAACGGTGTATCTCTAATAAGAGAGCCTCTAGTGGGTCAATTGGAGAATGTAATGTCCTGACGGCACGTTGGCCATGGTCGCTCAATGGGTAAGAGCGACTGGACTGAAACCAGGTGATCCGTGGTTCAATTGGATATTTATTAACAGGATCCAAGTTTCTTAATAAGTTTAAGGCTACAGTTTGTTCATACTTATTCATACTTATCAACTACTTTCTTATAATTGATGTTGGCTATACTGCATTGTTCGACAGCAACTGTCGTGAATATCCTGAGATATTCATAGTGAGTTCGCAATTGAAAAACGAATTGGTAAAGTGGAATTTTACATAAGAACAGAATGTGTTACGGAGCCTAAAGGAATGTTTCGGGAAAAATATCCTCATAACAAGATACACATACTCAGTATCATTCAAGATTTGTAACGGTTTGCGAGAGCTGAAAAATGTTCAAATATGTGGTTTAAGAATCGATATGGATATGTTAAAATAAAGAAGAATGGAAATTGTTAAAATTCAATACGTCATGAAATGACGCAACACGTAAGTGATAAATGAGGGCTGTCCAATAAAGAATTATCACAATTTTATTTTGACAACGTACCTTTACTCATCCTCATAATTTTGATGGTCCTTCTTAAAAAAGTCTCTCCTGAATGCGATGCACTTGTCCCAGAGTTTCTGCCAGTCTTCAAAGACATGCTGGAGACCATTTTTGAGAGATCCTTAGAAATCGCCTCCGCAGCCTTCACCACTGCTTCTGATGATGGATAATGCCTCCCACGAAGATATTTCTTCAAGTTAGGGAATAGAAAAATGTTACATGGGGCTAAATCTGGACTATAGGGACATGCTTCAAGTTGATTTTTGCAATATATTCAGCAACAACATTGGCAATATGTGACCGCGCATTATTGTGGTGCAGCATTCAGCCTGCTTCACGGAAATGTGGTCTTTTGTGCCTGATATGGACTTGCAATGTTTTCAGGACATCCCTGTATTATTGTCCAGTTACTGATGTGTGTGCAGGTACAACATGCTGATAAACCATTCCATGAATATCAAAGAATGACATGACCATAATTTTCTCAGCAGAAGCAGCCACTTTTGCTATTTTGGGGGTTAGTGTTGAAGGATATTTCCACACTGAGCTTTACTGCTTGCTCTCAGGATCAAAATGATGTAGCCACTTTCATTAGTAGTGATTAAGTTTGAAAGAAAATCCGTATCTTCCTCTAACATCAACTTAACTCCATGTTACCTCTATTGCAGCGGCAGGCGATATTCAACATGTCTGAACTTACCTGGTTCTCACAGTCGGATAGCAGGAGTACCAACAATGAAACTACTTCGGCATGTTTGTTTCACATTAAGCTAACAGAATGTAATAAGATTGAATTTTAGTGCGAAAAATTATGACCGTAAAAAATTATGATCTTTCTTTATTGAACAGCCCTCGTATATTGTAAATTACATCCTCCAACGTTAAGTCATATCGGACGATGAATGTAAGGGTGAAATGATGCTCGAATGAGCCCGGGGTCCATGGAGCTTAGAGTTACCCTACATTCGTCTTTCGGGATAAGAAAAAAAACCGGGAAAACCTTATCCAGGTAACTCGCTCTGACCGAGTTTCGAACTCGGAACGTGAGGTAGACACGCTACCATCTACGCTACCGAGGCGGGCTATAAGTGATATAAAGTAAATGTTTTATGATTGGTAGTTTTAAAAAACAAGATCATGTAATGTGTGACGTTGACCAGTAAAACTTAAGTTTGATTGTTAGTGATGGCATCGAGGGAAGGAAAACTCAATCAAACAGCCAGGAAAGAAAGCGTCTTCTCAGGGAAGAACGTTATGGCGGTCAATATGTAAATCAGTGCCGCGAAAGAGTAAAAGAATTGTTAACGAGCTATTACCCGTTTTCTGCTTATTGTAATCAAGGCATAAAATACTATTGTCAAGTTTAATACGAAAATATTTTATAAATAAGATGAATTAAATTGAACATCTGGATATTTCAAAAGTAAAAAGGATTTATTGGTATCGAAGTTTATTTAGAAAATGTATCCTTTCCACTAGGAACCACATATGAATATTAAGAGTTCTCATAGCTCACACAGAATCAGATCCGGAGATTTTTTATGTACATCAATAAATGAAAGAAAACAGAGTGTTGAAGTAGTCGTCAGTGATATTGGTTATGAAAAAAAAAAAAAAACTTCTAACTGGGAAGTAGTAGCTCATGGTGTACTCCAAGGATTCGTGTTAGGGCCTTTATTGTTTCTGATCTATATAAATTACCTCTAACGTTATATAAAGGACATTGGAAGCACAGTTCTTTTCGCCAATGACTCTCGTGTCCTGGTGACCAGTACAAATTTAAACGAATGTATAATTAAAATGAATTATGTTTTGCACTGTATGTCATGCTGGTTTAAAGCGAACAAATTATCTGTGGATCTAGGCAACACAAAAGTAGTCAAATTTATAACTTGTCGTACGTCACATACTGTAACGGGAGCGCTGGAACACCCTGTGAAAGCAGCTGGCAGCGGAAGGCAGGGGAGGTTCGGTTAGCCACACCTCCTCCTCGTTTGTCTTGTAGTGGTGACAGGCTGTGGTCAGGAAAAAAAAACATGACTGTGTCGCCTGTTTTCTCTACACCTGTTTCTCGAAATTACGTAATCTGGAACATTCTCCTGGTCACTAGAAACCGGCGATATTCCTATATAAAGAGAGTTACAGACAGACAGGGGGAGCTAGTTAGTCAGTCAGTCAGTTGGTTAGTGTGTGAGTGAGGACAGTTCTTGGTGTAAGAAGGCAGTGTTAGTCAGTGTTTGACGTGCTAGCGAAGGACGTGTTAATGAACGGGAAGACTGTGCGTGCATCGGAGCTTACGTAACCGCGAGTACAGTGAAATTGTAACGGACGAACTGGTGAATTGTAATTGTTGCAGCACGTAATTCTGTGTAATTGGCAAGTGTTTAACTGTAAGTCGGTGGAAATAAAGAACATTGTTGAGTGGTGTAATTGGACTTTTTATTCCACGAACCCACAAAGTCACACTGGTGTCAGGAAGCGGGAAGATAACATCACCGAGCATTACAAACATGGACGCGGCATTGGAGAAAATTTTGGAGACGATGATGGAAATGAAGGCGGAACTGAAAGAAATGAAGACGGCCAACGACAACATCGCCGGGAAGATGGAAGAAATGAAGGCGAACTAATCTCGGAAATGAAGACGGCAAATGAAAGCCTCGCTGCAAAAATAGAAGCGGCAAACAACAACCTCACCGCTGAGTTGAAACAAATGCAGACGGCCAACGACAACATCACCGCGGAGATGGAAGAAATGAAGGCCGAGTTAACCACAGAAATGAGAGCGGCGAACGGCAGTCTGGCCACGGAAATGAAGGCTGCGAACGAGGCTCTCGCCGCAAAGTTTGAGGAACGTTTGGCCGGCGTGAGGGATGACGTCGCGAACCTGGGCAAACGGAAGGGTCAAGTAGACGACCGCCTTAATGATTTAGAGGAAAAGGCCGACAACATCGCAAAACCCCTCACCCGCCTGACGGAGGAAAACCGGCTTTATGTGTGGACGGAGGACGCCGAAGACGTTTTCCAGCACCCGAAGGGGACCCTGTGCAGTGCTTCAATTTTGGGTTTCCCACAACCGGGTGGCGCCTTCATTGTGGACACCGACGCCAGCGACCATTGCATTGGAGGTGTCCTATCGCAGATCCAGGACGGCCACGAGCGCACAAGAGTGGAAGAGGAGGAGCGTGCCGCAGCAGTCCGAGTAGTTGTGGCAATGCCTGCTGAAGGCTGGGATAGCGCAGGCCTGAGGAGGGAGCAGCTGGCGGACGCAGGCTTGGGGCCACTCTTGAGGGAAGTGGACGCAGGGACGAGACCAACCTGGGAGGACATCGCACCGAGGAGCGCCACCTACAAGTCGTACTGGGCCCAATGGGACTCGTTGAAGACCAGAGAGGGCGTGCTGTTCCGGGTATGGGAGTCACCCGATGGGAAGGCGCAGAGAGGACAGTTGGTACTTCCCCGGAGCAAGGTCCCGGAAGTCTTGGAGGAAGTGCACGCCGGTACTTCAGGAGGACACCTGGGAGCGAACCGAATGATTCACAAACTACGGCAGCGCTACTTCTGGCTGAGACTCCGAGCAGATGCTGGTGGTACACCTGGAACGCCTCGCACGCTACGATGGGGCTGTTCGGGGCGAACAGCTTTGAGGAGGGAGCAGTGTAACGGGAGCGCTGGAACACCCTGTGAAAGCAGCTGGCAGTGGAAGGCAGGGGAGGTTCGGTTAGCCACACCTCCTCCTCGTTTGTCTTGTAGTGGTGACAGGCTGTGGTCAGGAAAAAAACATGACTGTGTCGCCTGTTTTCTCTACACCTGTTTCTCGAAATTACGTAAACTGGAACATTCTCCTGGTCACTAGAAACCGGCGATATTCCTATATAAGGAGAGTTACAGACAGACAGGGGGAGTTAGTTAGTCAGTCAGTTGGTTAGTGTGTGAGTGAGGACAGTTCTTGGTGTAAGAAGGCAGTGTTAGTCAGTGTTTGACGTGCTAGCGAAGGACGTGTTAATGAACGGGAAGACTGTGCGTGCATCGGAGCTTACGTAACCGCGAGTACAGTGAAATTGTAACGGACGAACTGGTGAATTGTAATTGTTGCAGCACGTAATTCTGTGTAATTGGCAAGTGTTTAACTGTAAGTCGGTGGAAATAAAGAACATTGTTGAGTGGTGTAATTGGACCTTTTATTCCACGAACCCACAAAGTCACAATACTGAAATAGAAATCGGGATTAATAATATGTTATTAGAAGAAATTGACAGCACAAAATTTCTGGACCTTCAAGTGGACAGATGCTTAGAGTCGAAAGCTCACATAAATTATATCATACCTAAACACAGCTCTGCCTGTTATGCTATCAAAGAGCTGGTTAATGTAAGTTCTATTGACACACTTAAATTAAAGTATTAAGCATTATTTAACTCTATCATGGAATATTATTTTGGAGCAACTCAGTAGAAAACAAAAAAATATTTCTAATGCAAAAGAAGGTTACAAGAATCATTACTAACACCCACAATAGATGCTCCTGTAAAGATCTTTTTACAATATTGAAGATATTAACGCTTCCTTGCATGTATATATCCTCTATCCTAAAATTCTTTGCATGAAATCGTGTCTAAATTGCAACAAATAATGCAATTCACAGAATAAACAATAGACAAAAGTATAATATCCATTATCACAGTGCTAAACTTTCTTGCTTCCAGACAGTTGTGTATTATGAAACTATGAATATATTTGGCGCAATTCCTAATGTTCTTAAAGAAAAATTGATAATTTCGGTGCTTTTAAAGATGCTGTTAGAGAGTACCTTTGCTCAAAATCTTTTTATTCTGTACAAGATTATCTGAATGACAAATTATCCCGATAAGGCTTCTGTGGCTCTATAAGTAGTATCTAACTATTCCAATGACAAATCATTACTAATAAATATTTGATGCATGTTGAAAGTTTATTTTTAATGTATATGTATTTAATAAATAACAAGAATGGTATCCATTGCAAAATGTTTGAGACGTATTGGCATAAGCCAAGTGAAAGCTGATTTAAAAAGTGTTTCATTTTGCATCATATTTAATTATCCCTGCTTTGTTTTCCATAATGTTGTCCATATTGCCTGTATACTATACTATGTGTCTTATCTTAACTTTTGTACATATATATGCTATTAAACATTATACCTTTGTACATGTTTAATGTTCACAGCCTTTTCTGTCCACAAGTGAACCTACTGAACGCAAATCAATCTAATCTAATATAATAGATTGGAGTACCCGATCTGAACAAAAGCATCAGATCGGAAAGAAGTAGCAGCTCTCGGCTTCATCATTTCCATCCGGGACGGCATCAGACAATCCACAACCTCAGCCACAATGCGGGACGATATCAGCTGAGAACAATCCCATTTCCCACTCTCACTGCGTACTCTGAATACACCACCAGCACCATAAAATTCTGCTACAAATGGTCACCGTAAGGCGGGGCTTCTAAAACGTCGTCTTCAAACATCGCATTCATAACCATAATTTCGCTCCAAATTTGTACAAGTAATGGAGAGCTAAAAGTTCAATCGTAAATGTGAAGAAGAATAAGCGCCTCATAGTGAGAACTCTGCTGGTAGTCGACAGAATTTGAAAAAACAACAAGACCCAATACATCGATAAGGAGGTTGTCTCAGCAAGATTCGTACGACATGCCATCGTGTGCTTACGAAAACTCTCAAAATTCGACAATTTAGTATCAGGGCCCGTCTCGGTAGCGTGGTGGTAGCATGTCTGCCTCACGTTCAAGAGGTCTCGAGTTCGAATCTCGGTCAGGGTGAGTTATTTGTATAAGATTTTCTCCGGGGATTTGCCTTATCCTGAATGACCAATGTCGGGTATCTCTAAGCTCAAAATCTCTCTAACTTCTCCTTCAACCTTCAGAGCAGCAACATGGGTCATGTCAAGAGAGGCACGAAGAAACCGGCAGTCAACGCCGCCGCACAGCCAGCAGTGGCCGTCAGCAATGAGGGCCACACGCATCACCTCAGCCCGATGTCGGAATCCACTCGTCCGGGTGGAGCTAGCCAACCACGCGGAACGGGAAGCTGCATTACCTAACGGCCTGCCCTTATTAGGGCGGGTGCTGCGCACCGAAGCCAGCCGAGAGGATCCTCAAGCTCCATGCCGCCGCTACTGCGCCTACGGGCATACAGCCGAGTCCTGTGCAGCCGAGCCGAAGTGCCACTACTGCGGTGCTTCCAGCCTCACCTCGGTCTGCACAGAACACGACCTCCGCCGACGCCGCCGCTACTGTGCCTCCTGTGGAGGGCACAGTCATTTCACCGGGCAGGGTCTCTGCGCCCGGCATCCCTGCAAGAAGGTATCGCCTGCCACGCCAGCGACGCCACAGCCGCTCAGCCTCATCAAACTCATCATCAGCAACCTGCAACACCAGACTACACCACCATCCAGCAGCAGCTCAGGGAGCAATTCCGGGGCCTAGAGGAAGCCATTCAGGATCTTCATTCGGAGTTCCTGGTCACAGCGGCCAAGCTGACCCCCCTGGTGGGCCTCCTTAGAGAGCTCCAGACTAAGCAGACAAATCGCATCACAACAGAGCATCAATCCATACACCGGAAGCTGGACGAGCTCACTACGAGCGTCAGGGGGGTTCTCAGGAACTCTGTGAGCTCAACCCTCCTTCCGCGTGAACCACCATCAGAGAACCGGCACATCACACAACAACAGCCAGTTGTACGTGGAGGACATCAGGTCTCGCTACGTACGCTGGAAAGCAAGATACCAATAATCCGGTACCTGTCCTT
The DNA here is from genome assembly GCA_030765055.1 of Mantis religiosa. Classification (NCBI taxonomy): domain Eukaryota; kingdom Metazoa; phylum Arthropoda; class Insecta; order Mantodea; family Mantidae; genus Mantis; species Mantis religiosa. The sequence goes on along the minus strand of JAUKNK010001401.1, from coordinate 9,723 downwards.
ACCCATTACCACCTTCTACCCCTAAACTTCATTCAGGTTTCATGTCTGTAGCCTAGTAATACCTTCCACGCGCTCGCACCCACTGGGTGCCAGCATCCTGCCTCTCACATACTAACGCGGGTGATATGCAGGACCGCACTAAGCCACGATATTCACAAATCATTATCCTTTCATTATCCGGTGGAGGTTTTTTAGTGAGTACTGCCAAGGACAGGTGAGCCCCACAGTCCCTATTGTGCCCTCCAACACAGTGTGGTTCCATAAATGGATTTTTCCTTCACTCGAAAAAAATCTAAGCTCTATGGACCCTGGTCTCATTTAAGTATCACTTCATCCATTTCATTCATCGTCCGATATGACTTATCGTTGAAGGACGTAAATTACCGAATATATATATATATATATATATATATATATATATATATATATATATATGTATGTATATAGTGCCAGTGTGGTACATCACTTACAAGAAAAAAAGAGAAACGAATTACTTATGGCAACTGTTCCGTATCTTCGATCGTTGACGCTTTCGTGGCCCAATGCTCTTCCTTATAAAAGATGAAGGGAATTTTCATTTGTCTGGTTATGTTAACTCACAGGATTGCAGATACAGTTCGTAGAATATCTCACTTGATGAAATGAATGCAGTGAGACGTATCGGTTTCATGTGGAACACCCTATATAATAAACACGATGATAGGTGGTAATAGAGTGTTCCAGCATGTATCGACAGGATATAAAAACAGAGAAATGCACCTCACCCAATGGCATCAGCTTGGCATGTGTAAAAGCAGAAACACAGTTGTCTAGCACTAAAGTTGTGGAATTTCAGCAACCTGTATTCTTCTTGTGCCTTCAACGGTATGTGTGTTGAAGGCATCTTTGTAAACGTTTATTTTAATATGGAATAAACAGTTTGGTAAGATTATTCTGTAGAAGACAACACAAATACCGTATTAATGGATATTTGGATATTAAGGTGAAGTATTAGCTTCAGTAGAGGAAGGTAAATATGCTGTGAGAGCAAATAATGAGATGGAAGCCAAGCTAAGGCTCCCATGGCTACTGCACGGGGGTTCAGCTTCTGTAATGACTCCATTAGCGCTGTGGTTTAAAAGCAACGTCCACCACAAAACGGCGCAATAAGTGGATGTATTTGGATTGTTGTGGTCATGTTGTTGCGGCCAAAACAAACATATGTGTATACTGCAACAAGATAATGTGATCCTACAAATATTGTTTTCAGTTGAAAGGCTTCATAAAACTGCACAAATACGCCATGAATATCAATAAACCATATATCTGTATGCTTGGCCATCTGAGCAGAAGTTGCACTCGATCAAAAACATGTATCTACTTCGTTGATTCACTAAATTAACGAGAAAAAAATCAGATGCATTTCATTCACTTCGTTTTCTCCTCTCATTTACCTAGAAACTATCCTTAAATGAGCTGTCCGATTGTTTTTGGACGTACATTTGTAAATAATTGTCTTGTTTTCGTAATACTTCCTTATAGTTTCTATGGGGATAGGGAAATACTGTGACTTTGCGGATTCGTAGAATGAAAACTCTAATTTGCCGAAATTCTAAAACTTCTTTATTTCCGTAGCAATACACTGTTCACTTCTCACGTAACAACATTACATCACATATACAACACCAAGGTCGATGACAACAACAAACAGCTTACTCAACATCCACTGTTGACAACACTCTTGTTACAGCAACTCTCTCAGCTGTTCCCTGCTTATCTCACTGTTTTACAACTGATTCTTGGTGAGTCGTCGCCTTCTTAAATACCTCATTGATAAATTCGAGACTCTTCCAGAATAATAAAGAAACTGAATATTCTATCACATTCCAGAAGCGTAACTTAATCTACGCCGGCCAGTCTTTTATCAGAGCTATGTTCCTTTCCGGCTCTTTGTGTACCCTAGCCGCGCTACTGTTAACTGCTTATGCAAGCTCCTTATTACCGTGAAACGTTATCCGCCGTCTATAATCTATTTACGCCGAAACTGTTTACGCCTGTTACCACGACAATACATTTGGCTAATATTTTAACAATTGGTCGATATGGGATTGCTTTGTGTTTGAAAATACAAACTAATAACAAGGCACATCTCAGAAAATGGTTATCCCCATAAAAATTAAATTGATATAAACTGTACGGCTTTAACCAGACCTATATGTTCTTAAGTAAGATTTTATCTATCTCTTACGCTTTACAAGTTAACGTAACGTAACTTAATGTAAAGTAACCCCTTGCGTAGTAGCCTGCAAGCAACCAAGCCTGCGAACCCGACTGCCGGTCTCACGTCCACGTCCACAAGGCATAGGTGGGCGATCATCCGACCTATACAGGAAGGAAATGTGGTCAGTATCACTCACCTCCAGCCGGAAATATGACTTTCTAGAGCAGGGTTCGCTACCTACCGTAGCTCCTCAAGTTCCTCACGATGCTTAGTGGGCACCAGTCCTACACCTGGGACTTCAAATATGCATCAGTTTACCAGTTACCTTCTTCTTCTTCTTCTTCACTTCATTGCATAGGCAATCAAGTGCCTGTTCCGCCTTCGAAGTCCTCCAGCCATCGTTTCCTGCGTCTGCCTACCGGTCTCCTACATTTAGGATGATACGGTAATATTTGTTTTGTAAGTCTATTATCTAGCATTCTTTCAACATGTTCCTTCCATTTTTGTTTGAGATTTTTAACCTATCATTGATACTAAACGTGTCCAGTTCTTCTCTTATATTTTCATTTTTTATTACGCCACTCTTCTTGCATCCTTTCACGCTTCTCAAGAATTTCATTTCTTAAGCCTGTATGTTTCTCTGTTGCTTTTTAGTTAACGTCCAAGTCTCACTTCCGTATGTCAGTATAGGTACAGCCATAACTTCGTAGAACTTTAACTTTGTTTCTTTACGTATTTTGTTTCTACATGCTCTATTTATTGTTCCATGCACTCTTTGAAGTTTGCATTTTTTATTGAAGACATCATATTCCTTGTCATAACCAACATCAGTTCCTAAGTAGTTAAAATGGCTTACCTGTCCAACGCAACGATTATTCATAACTATTTTTGTTCTAATGGGCTCTTTCCCAATGAATGCCATTACCTTTGATTTTATAAAAGAAATTTTTATGTTATACTGCTTACAAAGTTCACTAAGTTTAAAAATAAATTTTTGCAGGGAAGACTCGCTATTTTGTATAATAACTAAGTTGTCAGCAAATAATAAAATGTTTAAAAAGATTTTATTTGAAATTTTAAAACCTACATTCACTAGCTGCTTCCATTTGTACCTAGGTCGTCAGTATAAATACTAAAAAGTATAGGTGATAAAGTACACCCTTGTCTGACACCCTGATTAGTAAGAATTTTTTTTAGAAATTTTACCATTGTTCCTTACCAGTTAGTAAAAGTAATCCAGAACGTACATAACTTCTGAGGATACTACCAGAAAGTTCAAAGTAAGGTAAAGGGAGGTATTTTCATGACATTGGCAATTTCGTGATACTTTTTCGAAGGGAGGTCACAGACAAACCAGTTGGTGTTAACTCGCCTGCCAATAGCTCCTGAGCTCTAGGAAGAAATAGGTAAACTACCAACAGTGAAATACGAGTTAACACCAACTGGTTTGTCTGTGACCTCCCTTCGAAAAAATATCACGAAATTGCCTATGTCACGAAAATTCCTCCCCTTACTCAATGCAATTGATTTATTATGTGTATATCTTAAATATATAGTATTTTAATCAAACTCTTTGAAGGTCTATTATGAAAAAAGTTATAATATTCGACTTTTTGCACAGAGTCAAGCAGTGGATTGGTGCCACTGTACTAACTATAATGCCTGTAGAGTGCAGGCATCTGTCGGTGCTATCAGAGATAAATACAGTACATATTCACTTGCTACCAAAATAAGGAACGATATTATAAAAAAAAAACACCAATCACGTGTGTATCACATGGGTTAGAGGCTATATGGGTATCCATGGCACTGAAAGGGCAGATGAAATTCCCAAGCGTTACGGATTATCCCAAAAGGAATTCAGTTTTAAACAGTCTACAATCACATTTGTTAAAAAAACACTAAAAATAAATTTCTGAAATGTGGAACAGCATTTGGATAAATAGGATAAAGGAAAACTTACTCGAAATTTATTTTTCCTACTGTTATTGACCATGTAAACTGCAGGTACCTTTCACCTAATTTTATTTTGACCCAATTTGCTACCAGATTTGGTAAATTTGAAACTTACTTTTGAAAATTCCATATAGAATCTCCTGATTGATAACTATTTAAATGTGAAAGTGTTCAACACTTAATATTTAGATGTGATCTTCATTCCAAAAAGAGATATAATCTTATTCAACAGCTTTCATGTTGTAATACAGATCTTCGAACACAGTTCATTAATGTATTCTTTAAAAAAAGTTGCACTTCAGCTTTTGAGTAGTTTATTAGCCAAAATTTTAAAACGTTATAACTATTATCATGCTCAGTCACTCTGATCCTTTTATTTATGTATTTTTCTAACTAGAACCCTAACATACTGTGACTTAGTATGTGGGTTCGCAGAACACACAAATAAAATCTTCCAAGGTTGTTGACCACAACAAAGAGTTCACTTCCAAAACACCAGTTGCAATGACAACCCTCGTTCCGCCTCTGTTTACGACTGACTTTACAACTATCCCTTAGCGAGTCGCGACTTCCTTAAATACTTCCATTGATAATTGTTCCAAAACGAACAAAAAAACGCTCTCCATCAGTCAAGATGCCACTAGGATGTTCCATTAATCTAATCCTTGTTTCACATAAGTTTGCCTCGTATCTCTTAACGGTAACGTGACGTCATCACCACTCACTGGCTGCTATAGTAGTAGAGACTGTTGTGCGGTAAAAATTATTTCGTTATTTAACATGGTGATATATCCTTATATGTAGGAAGAGAATTGCCAAATTTATATTTTCGTAACTGTTTTAATTAAAAATATATTACACAACAGAGTTGATTTGTCTGAAATGCATGTTTATTCTTAAACGAAGTAAAGAGGACGCTCCTTTGCTCTCAAGCACATGTCACGATAGCACGTGATTTAGCGGTAGTGATGACATATTTGTTTATATGCCTTTCTTCACTGACCTTGTTTTGAACTGGATTAGTCATATATCGCCATTCGAAGGTGTGTTGTACCAACAGCGAGAGCGAAATTAATTTATTAATCGTTAACTGCGCGTCTACTTATATGTACAATGGCAGAGTCTACAGCCAGTGTTTTTCAGAACCATCGCGAGAGAAAACCTTTACAAAGCGGCGAAAAAAGTATTGTGGTGCATGTGTTTAATGTACTCACAGAGAAGAATCCGTCTTTATCAGTGAGAGAAGTGGAACAGCTGTGCTCTGAACTTACAGGTATGTGAGATGCGTAGGAGCATCGCGACAGCAGGAAAACTTACCTCTCCAGGGACGATTTTTGTTGTTGTAATTTACGTCTTCCAACGTTAAGTCATATCGGATGGTGCAGAATTGCGTGAAATGATGCTCAAACGTGTGCAGGGTCCATGGAGCTTAGAGTTACCCGACATTCGTCTTGAAGGATAAGGGAAAAACCCGGAAAAAACCTTATCCAGGTAACTCACCCTGACCGAGATTCGAACTCGGGACCTCTTGAACGTGAGGCAGATATGCTACCATCTATGCTACCGAGGCGGACCAAGGGCGATATTGCTCTGTGGTGAAGACGTTATTTAAGGACAATCAGACTGTACCGTGATACAAATCGTAAAATATACTACCTTGACGCGACTTAGGTGAATGAAGGACACACGACAAGTATGGCGTGACACGACTTTAAGACAGAAAGACAAGCATTTTTGCAAGGAATATGTTCTGGTTTTTTAAAAAAATTCCAGTGGAAAAGCTCGAAGGCCTTTTATTATAAACTTGTTTCAGTGTCATTGCTCATTCATTCAGTTTCAACTTGCTCAGTGTCATTATTTTTGCATTCCTTCATCTTCTTATTTGTATGACTTTATCTATCTTCCTGGCAATTATTATGACGTTTACTGCAGTTTTAAATGTGACGGGAAGGCACCGCCTATGGTCTTTGGCACGAAAGCATTGGCCAATTAGGGTGAGCGGGAAGTTAGTTGCACGCGGAGTGATACATGTCAGCGGTGCAAGGTTGTATGCAACAGGGATAAAGTTTATCTGTTTTGTCATGCCTTTTATCTCCGCGGTATATTTATATGCTTAGGCAAGCTCTTGATCTCCGCCCGGCAGTATCTGTCGCTTATCGCTCCGCGCCGCTCTATCGCAAATAACGGGTTCGCCACAATACCTTACGGGTAAACTAGGGTTACTTCTTTTGGAGGATAAATAATAATAAATGTAGTTACGTGCCATAAAAATTTAGAAAATAGGAGACCTCAAAGCTTCAGTTACAGTGAACTCTGGACATCGAATTTTAGTTGGAATTCAGTATCATGTCTAGACATTATCGAGTGCTATGGAAGTATAAATGTTTTATTTCTTTTTTATTCAGGAGTCTTAAAACATTCATTTCCGGAGAAATGTTGGTTTCAATTTTTGGATGAAAAGCAATATGGTTTCTAGATCCTAGGCAGGGGGTAACAGTTCGAAAAATGCTTTTTATTCAGAGGCCTCAAAGCACGCATTTACATGAAATTTTAGTATCATAACTTGAATGTCAAACTATAATTTCTCTACCTATTATGTACGTGGTAATAGAACGTAAAGACCAACGCTTTCCACATTTTTGTACCAAATGTTTCATCAAAGATCTATAGGTATTGCTTTCGTACACTATATGTAAGAATTTAATGAGGAGATTAAAGTATATAAATAATCTTAATTTCAACTTTAACGATATTAATTTACTGACCAGAAGCCAACACGCTCTTTTAACTGGATTAGTGCGTATAACGTGGCACCTTACCAAACCTAGAACAAAATTGCGATGAGCATATCAAAACATTGCACGCACATTATCACGGCAACTATTCTTTTTTCTTGTTATACAGGAAAACCTTGCTAAGCAAGTGCCCTAAGTCACGAAAAGCTACATGTGAAAAATAGTGTTTGTCGCAATGCGGCGATCTCAGTTCCGGAAGCTGAGGCTGTTCAAATTCAATAGAAAGAAATATACTCTCAAAGGATAAATACACAAACACCCAGGGGCGGCCG